>CM025849.1:33264466-33483482 GCA_003952965.2 Morella rubra
GGGGCAGTACAAGGCCTGCCACCCCGGCCTGGTTCTCAGAAGAGTCAGTAGTAATCATCAAAGGGAAATGAGGACACTTACGCATCTTCTTCAAAGAAATATGGGCTGAGTTACTGTTGAGTTACGGCGAGATGGCTGGCAAGACTTGTTTCGGCGAAGCTGTGCAAGGGTTGGGTTGGCATCTGAAAAAGTGAGTGCTCTTTGGACACGAGTCCTTTTCCAATTGCCTGCCTCCATACTAACCCCAAATTCACATCCCAAGTGTTTAAAAGACTGACAATTGCTCTTGGAGGGTTTCAATTCTTTCTCATATCGCACCATCTCAGCCAACCAAATATCCTTCGTGGTGGGAGACATAGAGGAAGTGTTCGAGGCTAGAGATAAAGGCGTTTCAGGGACAAGCAGATCCTCATCTTCAACACCCAAAGGATCTACTGTCACTAGGCTATCCCTGGTATTGGGTAAAGTAGCGTTCATAGTCTGGGCCTCTGTCCTAGGAGACGGCCCATTGAGCAAAGCATCCGACCCAATTTCTTGGATGCTAGTTGTCTTCGGAGACCTGTGGCCTAAAGTGGCGCACCTTACGCTCTGAGTTTTAGAGGACTGGATCAGGCCCATTAGGAGGTGAACTCAAACACAACTAAAGTGCAGGAAATGAGGTTGAAAAGCGTTGTTGTGGGGTCGGGGAGGATATTAGGGGGATTACCCGAATGAAAAGCATGTGGGCCCCAGATCACCGCAAATGGAGTTTCTACCTGGCACTCTGAACGTACACCACTGGCAGAGACCATTAAAGATTGCAGCTACGGTGTAAATGAATTTGGGTTGTTATCAGAAGGGAGATGAGATTTATGATTGGAACAGGAATGTCCTCTTCGTGTTCTGAGTCTAGCGGCTGTAAAGCCACCTGTTTGCCTTTACCCCTATCTAAAGCCAAATGCCTCATGGGTTGAAAGGGCATACCAGCATCACAAAAAGCAGAAGGCACCTGGGGCTTATTGGAAGCTGACAGAATGGAGGCCAGTTGAATATTTCACTCCCTGGCGAGGCAACGAACTAACCTTCATTCTTGGACCCAAATCAGCTTTATACGGATGGGGCAGCTTAGAATCACAAGCATTATCCAGATGATCAATACAGCCACAATTGTAACATAAACCGGACAATCGTTCATATTTAAAAGCTACCCATATCATAACGTCTGGTTCTGGCCGAAAATAAAAACCTGGTGATAAGGGAGTCTGCACGTCGAGTTCCACGCGAACCCGCATGAAATCGTGATAATCACTATCCGAATCAATAGAAGTATCAACCTCAACAACTCTACCAATTTTGCTGCCTATCAGACGAGCATTATGCGAGGATAGTCTCGCCAATGGAAATCCATGGATTTGTACCCAATATATGGCTGTAGAAAAATCAAGATCATTAATGATACCTGAGGAAGGCCACTCACGAAGAACAAGGAGAAATCCACGGATATTCCAAGGGGCAAGCTGCAAAATACGAGCTTCAGAGGATGGATAAAAAAAAAGAAAAAAAGTATTTATTAGGACCCACTTCATGAATCTGCATATCATGAGCAAAAAACGCCGCACGAATAGCTTCCGACACTGCAGAGCGATATTGAATGCGCTTGGAAACCAAACAGCCCAGCAACATATGACTTGCCTTACGGGCTGCTTTAACAGGGTCCTCCACGAAGATGCCGACTTAAGTCGTCCCAAGACATTTGTTGGGTTCGGGTAATAATGCCATCCGACTCCTCATTCAGGTTCTCCGTACGGATGTTAAAGACCCGGCTGGCAGAAGAGAATAGGTAAACAGAGAAAGTGGAAATGTATACAGAGGATGGACGAAGAAAGAGTAGGAGATGAAGGAGACGAAGCGAAGGAGGTGTTGGGAAAAGCGTCACGAAAATTAAAGTAAGGACACCGAGAATTTACGTGGTTCGGCTCCAATTCGGCCTACGTCCACCCAGAGCAATTTTATTAAGAACGTTTAAGAAAATCACTCTCCCCGCCCAATACAATGGTTACACCACGCTCCTTTCTCTTTCTCTCTCTGCCCAATGCTCACGCACTCTCACGCATACCTTCTCCTATAACATAAGCCACTATTTATAGAAAAAGATACAAAGAGAAACCTAAGAGAAAACCTAGATAAACTTGAAGTGGGACCAAGTAGACTTATACTCAAAGTCTACTTCTATTCTAAGTCTATCTTATGGGTGTGGACCCCAACAAATCTCCCCCTCCATACCCATAAGGGAAGAATCTGTTCCTGACATCTTTCGGTTTAGTGCATCCCGGGCTCCCATCAGTAGAACCTTCCTGCAATTTGGTGTTGTTGTCCCCCTTGCATCCTTATTCTACTGGCACTCCAACCTCGTCCTTGTCACCAAACGACCAACCACACTCCCATCTGAGTGTCCTGCACCCCCGCCTAGGGTGCCCGCATCCCCTGCTTGTACCACCGGACCCATGTAGAACAGTATCTCCCCCTGCTCTTGCATCTCCACCGGCTGGTACCAAGCACCTTCGCGTGCTACACGAAGTCAAAGTCATCAGTCACCACTGAGGCTTTTGATGATTTCCCTTTCTCTGCTTTGTACTTTGGACAATTCCGCTTGATATGTCCTTATTGGTCACAATAAAAGCATATAATCTTGCGACCTTCTCCTCTAGATTTACCCCGGCCTCTTCCGTTATTCCAGCTGCTTCCTCTGCTTCTTTCTGTGATGAGAGTTCGTGATCCACTGTGGTCATAAGTCTCAATCTCCTTACTTCATGCCTCTTCACTGAATAGAACATCCTTGACCAACTCCATGGTCAATTTCCATTCGGTGCTGAGTTTCCGAGAGAAACAACAAGAGTCTCCCAATATCCGGTAAGGAACTCAGAAGCAGTAAAGCTTGAACCTCACTGTCGAAAGTCATTTCGATGCTGTTCAACTGATTTATCAGGTTTTGAAACTCACTGGTATGTTCCGCCACTGACTTATCATTTCGCAGCTTCATATTCACGAGCCTCCTCATTAGTAGCGTTTTATTCCGTGAAGTCTTTGACTGATACATTATCTCCAACTTCTCCCATAGTTCAAAAGCACTCGTCTCTTTGGCTACGTGATGAAATACCTCTAGCCCAATCCACTGACGAATCAACCCTATAACTTCCGATTGATCTTCTTCCACTTTGCCTCGTCAAACTCATCTGGTTTCTTGCCCTCGTTCTCCAATGGATCATACATATCCTTTGCATAAAGGATATCCTCCATCCGTGGCTTCCAACTCATGTAATTCGTAGCAGACAACCTTATCATACTGATAACCATACCCTCCGCCATCTCAATTACCACTGATAGAGACCGAATTTCGAAATTCTGACTGCACCAGTGGATCCGGAATGGCCCAAAACCTTAGGAACCGGTCTGACCTGCTCGAAAACCGGCCTAAAAGCTCCTGAATCGGCTGAAAAATCACCCTGGAACAAAACCGGAATATTCTCCGCTGACATGGCAACGCTGACGTGGCGCTGATTGGGACTTCTGCTGACGTGGCAAATGCTGACGTGGTACTGACGTGGATAGACACGTGGCAGTTGTGCGCGGGCGCGTGCGATGCATGGGGCGAGTGAGGACCACGTGCCCTACCTCTCTTCGGCGCGTGTGACGCGTGGACGGTGGGATCCAAGTTCTATCGGCGCTTGACAGCGCGTCCCAGCTCTTCCGGCGACGAGGTTTCGACCTCTGGCTTCGTCTCGGCCTCCTCTACAGTCTGGTGCCCTCCAATCTCCGATTGGACCACTTTTAATTTCGGACCTTCTCTGCTTCACCCGAAAAATCGACTCCGGCCTCTCGAACCAGGCTCCGATACCACTTGTTGGGAAAAGCGTCACGAAAATTAAAGTAAGAGACATCCAGAATTTACGTGGTTCGGCCCCAATCCGGCCTACGTCCACCCAGAGCAATTTTATTAAGAACGTTTAAGAAAATCACTCTCCCCGCCCAATACAATGGTCACACCACCCTCCTTCTCTTCCTCTCTCTCTCTGCCCAATGCTCACGCACTCTCACGCACACCTTCTCCTATAACATAAGCCACTATTTATAGGAAAAGATACAAAGAGAAACCTTAAGAGAAACCTAGATAAACTTGAAGTGGAGACCAAGTAGACTTCTACTCAAAATCTACTTCTATTCTAAGTCTATCTTATGGGTGTGGACCCCAACAGAAGGGTGGCAGTGGAAGGAAAAGGAAAAGAGCCGGGCTCAGAGATCTCTCAAGAAGAGAGCGGAAAAAGGTTAGTTGAGCTTTTCTTTATTGGGTTTGCAAAAATTTTAAAATGGGTGTGCAGATATTAAAAAGTTTGGAGCTTTGATTTGTTCGAAATTTCGAGAATCTAAAATTTTAGATAAATGAACATGACTTCTAACTTGTAAATGGAGACTTCATTAATTCTTTTTTTATCATCTCGTTTTGTACATCTCTTAAATTGGATAATTTCAACAACAACGGAAAAGAAAAACAGAGACAAATCATGACCGTTCACCGAATTTTTCTTCTAATATCGAATAATATATCTAAGCAGTTTTTTTTTCCCTTTTCCATTAAGATCTCATGAAGAAGGTTTCTCTTTTGCATCTAATAATTTTCTTAGTGTGAGAAACCATTTTCTTAGTGTATTACCGAAGAAATATCTATATCTAATTTGATTCCGAATTTTGGTTTCGAAACTCTAATAATCTACAAAAACATGTTCTTCTTCCACTTTGTGTATGATCTATTTATTTATTTTGTTTTACAATAATAGTGGGTATATCTTACATAAAAAGGGTTTTTCTAGTTCTGGACTTCATATTGTTTTAGATCTCATTTAATTTTATAATTTTCAACTTTTTATTAACCTTCACATTGGAGAAAAAATGATATTCATTAGATATTTTTCAATTTATTACCTAAATTTAGATGATTCAATTCAGATCAAGATAATTTTAGGTATAACTATATTTAATATTCATATTTTTGAGCTTAATAGTTTTTTTTGTAGGTTTTTATATTAATTTAAAAAGAGTTTTGGACAGCTCTACACCAAAAAAAGTAAAACAAAGAGACCCAACAGGAAAAATATAGAAGATTCCTGAGCCCAAAAGAAGCAAATTGTAAATAGAAATTGACCTTGTTGGACATAAAAATAAATAGGTACGTGAGTACCTTCATCAACCCAAAAATAATTAAAAAAAGACAGCTACCATTTTTCATTGCTGATATATATATATACTATTCTTGGCAGTAACGGCGGGTCGCTTCGCCTCTCTAACAAAATGATCTGAAATGACTTCTTTAACCTCCGCCGCCGAACTAACTCGAAGTAACTCATAGGCAAAAATCTGAATCTTCTAAGCCCCAAACCCTTTGAATCCTTCGTAGCAGAAAATAACGTGTAAGTTTGTGGTTTAAACCGTTCGCGCTGAAATCACAAAATCATCGTCTTTTCTATACGAAAGTTTATAATGCGAAAAGCCAGCGGAACTGCTTCGCTTTTGCAGTTCAGCTGTTTGAAACAATTCCTCTTCAGCGTCTAAGGCTTACGTGTCTCATATGTATGGTTGCTTGTGATTGTGTTTTTTTTTTTTTTTTTGCAGAATAAACTCCTATTCGGAACTGCTGGTGTCGTGATGGATAAAGCCGACTTTCAAAGTTTTCTGAAGGTTCTCCCCCCTGTAGAATTCTGCTGTGTCTATGGCTCAGCTCTTCATCCAAACAATCTTGACAAGGTTTTACTTTGTTCTTGCCTTATTACTTACTTTTGCTCTTCCTAAATGCAAGCATTTTTTTGTTCGTTCTTTTTCTTTTTTCTTGCTTTGGACTAATGAATTCTTGCACTCTAGTCAACCATGGTAGATTACATTCTTGGAGTATCAAATCCAGAGCAATGGCATTCGCAGGTAAGTTTTAAATTTGAGCCCTTTCTGCATTTCCTTGTAAGGAACAAAGACTGTTGATATTTCCTCTGAATTTAACATTACTCGTTCACAATCCAGAATCTAAAAATGAACAAAAATCACTATGCCTCATGGTTAGCGCACCTTGGCGGCGCAAAACTGGTTTGCTCTCTCTCTCTCTGTGTTTGTTAGGTTTTGGTCACACTTTATCTGATGCTATATGTTGGTTCGTTGTGTTAGATCACTGAAATTGCAGACGAAATTGGTGTAGGAGTACACTTCAACCCTTTTGTCAGTTGGAATAACAAGGTATTGACCATTCAATTGCTCGACTCACGAGCTGTGTCTGTGACTGTGTGAGCATTTTACAGTATCTGGTAGCATTTTATGTGCATTAAAATTTGGCTTATGTCCTGATATGTCATGTACTGTCCTCCGAATAATTTCCTGCAATTGTCTCATATAAGCACATTTAACAGATGCTCAAATATGGGGTCGTTCGAATGCATGACTTGATTCAGGACATAATAAATTGGGAGAGATTCTACTTGAGTGGTCGTTTACAGAAGCCGGTATGTCCTACCTTAGTGCTTTTGGAAACTTCCTTTTTTTTTTTTTTTTTTTTGTCTCCAATTCATTTCTTTGCCTTGAGATATTGCAACGAAGCCGTATTATTGCCAACAGGACATCTACTTTCTACGTAACGTTTTTATGTCAATCCATCATTATATGCTGCCTAGGAGAACATATTGCAAAGTTGATATTAATAATTTCAAAATGTTTTCAGGTCCAACTTACCTTTCCAAAGGAGAAATAAAAAATTAAAAAGTAGCTGGGCGAGAAATCTTTTGGCCTGATCGCATTCGTTCCTGTTCATCAATTAAGTAAATATTTTTGCTGTTGTTGACTCCCGGCATTATGTGATTCGTTGTTTAGTGGCATCTGCACGTCCTGGGTTCCATTTCAATCCTGCATAAATTATGTCAATATAGAGGTTTTGACTCATGTAGTGTCTTTATACGATCAAATTAGTAGGTAGACTCTTCTGTCTGCTGCTGATGTCCTATAATGTCTCATCTTCTAAATTGCTTGTGTTGGCTGTCTTAAACTTCCTCTGCATTGCATTTTCGTCATAGTCTGGGTCTGTGATCATAAACATGGTCTTTCTGATTAGTTTCTTTGATATCTGAATCTCAAGCAAGTTTCGATATGTTCATACAGGTTTGTATTCTCGTGGATAATCTGGATATAGAAAAAGTAAATTCTGCTAATTTGAGGGCTGCAATTTCTGCTTCCCTCCTCCTTTTGCCACCGAAGTTCACTGAGGTTTGCTCCTTCTTCAGTCTTTGATCATTGTGGAATTACCACAATTCATAGTTATTTGTTCTTGCAGGAGGATCTATATGCCAAAATATGTAGCCTCTCTTACATGGGCGATTTGCGTATGCTTTTTGCAGAGGACAGAAATAAGGTAAAGCTTGACAAAGCTCAAAAAGATCTTCAGTGGGAAACTGCCTCTAGTCTTTCATAGTATTAGCATTGTTATTCTTGCCCGATTCTTTACATATACATGGTAAATCAGGTAGAATTATATGTTCTCTGATTTGTAATAAATTTGTTACTAAGTCACCAAACTTAAGGACTACTTCAAGTGATTGACTTTTTGCCAGATATAAGTTCTAGAGTCGAACTATTCCTTTGCAAGACAGAGTATAGAGTTTAATTATTCCTACAGGAACTTTCTTCTGTGCTAATTTTTGGCCTCCACGTCCTCACTTGTTTCTCTGTCGTAACTTCTTGTTAGGTTTCTATTTTTTTTTAATTATATGTTTTAATTGCTACTTTTTATCAGAATATTATTGCAAGTTATAATTTGTAAGGCACTCCCTTGGCAAAAGGGGAACATTGTTTAGGAAAAGGTCATTTGTTCTTATGAATGTACAGTTGTTCACAAATATAACCTGCCCAGGTGAAGAAGATTGTACAGGGGCAATTTGGGTTATTCCAGTCAAGGTATAAGCCATTTCTCAAAGAGTATGAGGTGAAAGAGTTGTTGAGACTCACGTCATCTGGAACTCATCAAACACATATTTCTCAGGTCTGTGAGATCCTCAAGTTCTCAGCTAAAAGTTGATTAAATATGTTTTCTTTGATTTCTTAAGTCATATTCTAGAGAGCCCTGAATGTTTTAACCTCATCAAGCTGCTTAATGAAACACATATGTTTAGGTCCTTGAACTCAGCCATGACGTACTTGTAAAGTTAAGCAGATAAGTTTCAGCTCTCCTTGCTTATGTAAGAAGTAGTATAAATCTGGGAGCTAGCCTATTCGTTACGCAATGATGTTTCTTTGCAAATATTTGCAGTATGTTCATAGTATAAAGTCTAGGAGTAAAAGTTTGCTTAGTTTTTTAAAAATTATGATATTTTGTCTCCTTAGCTCAATGTCAATTTCCTCTGTCTTTTTCTTTTTTTGAATTCATGCATGGATAGGAGTTCCTCTTCTTAAAAAGCAAATAATATGAGATTTCATGCAGAGAGGCATCAAAATATGTATATATAATATTCTCATTTCCAGAGTCCGTTCCATAGTTTAAATGCCTTTTTACTTCTTAGAACAGGATTGCAGCTTATCACTAGCTCGCTCTCTTGTTAATTCCCTTCCTCCAAACATCAGAAGCCAAATGGGCATGAAGCTAGGACAGAAGACAAGGCTGAGCGAATCTGGTATGAACTTCAACATATCTGTTGTAGATTTATGCTGAACTATTGTTTCTGAAAAATCAGACACATCCTATCATTTTCGCACTAGGCATCTACACTCATTCTGCCTTTGTGCACCCCATTTTTATTTGACAACCTTGGATATGGGATGCCATTTAATGGTGATGTCATGTATAATTAGCAATAGTTGCACAAGTAAGTAGATAATCACACCTTTCTAACATCAAAATTGAAGGTCGAATTATACATGAAGTTACAATTGGCTCAAGAGAAGAGGCTGCAAATTGCATGCGGAAGGTTCTGCAGCGAAAAGTCATGGTTTCAAGTGCAAGGCAGGCTGTATCCGGTGTAGTAACTGTTGGTGGTGTAAAGGCTGCCAAATACCTTGCTAACAAAATGTGCAAGGCTTGGAAATCCTTGAGATGAGACTTCACTCCTATTTTTCTTTTTTACTAGTTTAGGCAGGCTAAACCTGAGATTTACGCTCAAGCATTTTCATTTGTGGCTGGTCCCAGCTCTTTACGGTAGAGTCATGATAAAAAAGAAAAATGACGATTTGATCGCCGTCAGCATGAGATCACGCATCAACAACTCCACATGGCTTGCCTGGATGTCCTAATCAACTTATTTGCAGAAAAGGGATATGCGGGCGAAAAGAATCCAGAGATTGGGCAAGGGTATGGGTTCTGATTGGTCAAAAAGGAAATTTGTATTGATATGTATGAGTATATTTTCTCGTAAATTGATGCAATAAGTTTTGTCTGAAATAAATAATTTCAATCTGTTTGGGAACAGGGAATTCTGGCAGATATGTTTGGCTCTTTTCAGTCAATAAACTACAAAGCATTGAAATTATTGGCTTGCTGCGTCGAGCTGTTGTTTGGATGCAGGGATAAACGAGGGAGATAAGTCTTCTTCGAGAAATGCATGACCTCTTGGATCTGCATAATTCTGAATTAGGCGAATCCTTTTTCAATTTTATTTGGTATCTCTTCCAACGGAATCGTTGTCTGGGCCCGTACTGATTTGGCCCTCGCCTGTCTTGACTTAACAACGCCCAATGGGTGAGGGCAAGATTTTTCTTCTTATGGATAAGGACGGGATGCGGGGGGAATGGCTGCCCCATACGCTGCACCAACCAGCTGCCCGCGTTACCATATTTTCTTTCCATCAATTATGTTTCACATTGGATTTTTCTTCTAATGTTCCATCGTTAAACATACCTTTTTGTTTTCGAGAGAGAATGCTGTTTTATTAATCATACGAAGTTGACAACCTAGGGGTATGACCGGCTCTTGGGACAGCCTAATTTTCTGTGTCTGGCTCTAAGGACCTAATCGAACTTTAATTTCAACTTATAAGGTAGAGCAGAGTTTATTTCAAGTTGCTACCTTAACTGTCCTAACATTTGCCCAGAGAGCTCTTGGGTTCGAAAGTAGCTTTATACGCACCCTAACAGACCATTAAAAAAAACAAATCAGACCCCCCAAAGAGCCTCCAAAACCTTAAGGTTTAAATTACTAGCAAACACTAAAGAAATATTTGTGATTTGGAGAGAACAAGCGGACTCTTTTGTATCTTTTTGACAAAAAGAGCAGAACACAAGCAACGGAATCTTCACACGTTTTTAGCGCTAAACGACAAAAATGTCGCTCTTCTACGAGACCTGTCACCAAGAACCAACAAAGTCTATGCATCGGCCTTAGAGAAAAGGGCCCCAGCAATGGAATCTTCACACGTTTCAGGGACTAAACTACAACCACTAGCCCCGGCCCCTCCTATTTTGTTTGTATTGTGGACTTGAAGTCAACCATTGCGCATGGAGGCTGGAGCTCACAACCATAAGCTTCGTTATCCATAATTGGACAAAATATCCATTGGAATTAATGTTCAGTTTCTTGTCATAAAGGCTTAATTATTGTCCTTGTCGTATTTCGAAATTCTTAAGATATGATATTGACATGTAGAGGTATGATATTGTTTAGGAGGTGTCCACGTTAGCCACCAAAGACTTTTGCTGTCCAAAATTAGGCTCCTGTCGAAACATGGAAGCTTATATAACAGGAGCACTCTTCCTATGTTTTTCATCAGTCTCTCCCTTCAGTAGTGGTAGAGAAAATAAAATAAGGGAAAACACTCAAATGAGTTCCCCCGGCAAAGTGAGTGATGATGCCCACCCAAGAAACTATTGGAGATGGAGCAAACAAGATTTCTTTCCGGAGGAATCTTTTCAAAACTGCCGCACTTATCGATCTGCACTATCACAAACATATCTTCGGTTCAAGGACCGTCTCATAAGCAGATCAAACGATGCTGAGGAGATTGAAGAACTTAGAAAACAAAGTGAGAATGATATGAAACGATGCCTGACCTGGTGGGATCTCACCTGGTTTGGATTTGGCTCAGTTATTGGTACAGGCATCTTTGTGCTCACTGGCCAAGAAGCACATGATCATGCCGGACCAGCCATTGTCTTGTCCTATGTTGCTTCTGGTGTTTCAGCAATGCTTTCTGTCTTTTGCTACACGGAATTTGCAGTAGAAATCCCAGTAGCAGGAGGGTCATTCGCTTACCTAAGAATTGAATTAGGTGACTTTGCAGCTTTCATAACAGCAGGAAACCTACTTCTTGAGAGCATTGTTGGAACTGCGGCAGTTGCCAGAGGGTGGACATCTTACTTCACGAGTCTACTGAACCTCCGGCGTAACTCATTACGCATTCACACAAACCTCACTGATGGGTTTAATTTCTTGACCCAATAGCTGTCGCTGTCCTTTCAATTGCCGCAACAATTGCAATGATCAGCACGAGGAAAACTTCGTACTTAAACTGGATAGCATCTGCAATTAACACTATAGTAATTTTCTTTGTGATAATTGCAGGATTTGCTCACGCCAAAACGTCAAATTTGACACCCTTCTTGCCTTACGGAGCAAAAGGAATCTTCCAGGCTGCTGCAATTGTTTACTTTGCTTATGGTGGATTTGACAATATTGCCACCATGGCTGAAGAAACCAAAAATCCATCGAGAGACATACCATTAGGATTGCTTGGATCCATGTCCATCATCACCGTGATATATTGCTTAATGGCACTTGCGCTGGCTATGATGCAGAAGTACACAGACATTGATCGGGAAGCACCATATTCAATAGCCTTCCAGAGTGTGGGCATGAAATGGGCAAAGTACCTGGTAGCTCTTGGTGCCTTAAAGGGAATGACAACTGTTCTTCTTGTAGGGGCACTAGGACAGGCACGATATGTTACTCATATTGCAAGAGCTCACATGATTCCACCATGGTTTGCTCTTGTCCACCCACAGACAGGAACCCCCATAAATGCTACACTATTGATTACCATTTCAAGTGCCTGTATTGCTTTCTTTTCTAGCTTGGATGTCCTGGCAGGCCTGTTATCAGTGAGCACACTTTTTATCTTTACGATGATGCCTGTTGCACTTCTTGTGAGGAGATACTATGTGAGAGAAATCACCCCGCGAATTAACCTCCTGAAGCTTGTTGTCTTCTTGTTGATCATAATTGCCTCCTCAATGGCAACTGCAGCATGCTGGGGATTGAATCCCGATGGTTGGCTTGGATATACTATTACTATTCCTCTTTGGCTCTTGGGAACAGCAGGGCTTTCAATGTTTCTCCCTCAACAAAGGACGCCTAAAGTTTGGGGAGTTCCACTCGTCCCCTGGCTTCCATCCCTGTCAATTGCGACAAATATTTTTCTCATGGGATCTTTGGGTTCTGAGTCATTTACTAGATTTGGAATCTGCAGTTTTGTAATGTTAGTATACTATGTATTCTTTGGTCTTCATGCAACTTATGATATGGCCCATCAGCAAGACAAGATGAAATCGCTGAAAGCTGATGCCAACAACATCAAGCAAACAACCGGCCCTTGAAACCATTGTACTACTTTATCCTTCAGTCTTCTTATCCTTAATAAGATTGCCTTCCCTCTTTTTCCTTTCCCTCTTTATTCTTTTTCTTTTTTTTCTTTTTAAATCACAACGATGTTGTACTCCCCATTACCCTGAATAATTCGGTTACAATGGAAGGTGTGCCTATTTAGGGCGTTCAAAGCAGCGTGGTAGATAAAGACGGTTATACAATAAGGGAAGTAGCAAGAAAGCATTCTCAATTCTTGTCAATCAGGATCGGGGTCCATGCCCCCATACAGCCAAGTAAGATCGGAAAATTGCTAAAATAACTGCTGCGCCAAAGTGTTTGCACCTCTCCGAACATGTTGAGCTCTCCATCATTGCAAGTGATCAAGATGCTGTCGAATACTAATGACCACGCTTAGGAAAAATAAAATACTAATGATCACGTTCCTGATTTTCCATACTTTCCATCTTGGAAAATTCTTTACCTCCCTAATTACCATCTCCAGGTCGCTTTCCGAGGATCACCTTCCTGAGATCACGTTTCCCAGCTTCCTTCAAGGATCACCTTCCTGAAACCACGGTTCCCAGTTTCCTTCACCTCCAGCCATGCTGCTTCCGCCTCGCCTTCCAAAGGGGAGCTTGCCATTATCCTTTCCACTGCTGCATCCACCACCTCGCCTTTCTGGTTCCTAAGGACAGCAGCTGGCAATGCAAATCCTTCCCGCATAGACACATCCGTGTTCACTTTGATCGCATTAGCCGCGGGGATTTCCAGATCTGGTCAACCCCAGCGAGCTTTTTCCCCCCACGCCTCCAGCTGCTCTGTACTAATCCTCTTTATCCTGGCCAGTAAGGGAAGCACATCTAGGTGGCTACCATCGTGTACTTTTATGTCCCGGTTCATCCAAATCATGTCAATCATATTGGCTGCAAAAATCTGAAAATGGTACTTCAGCCGCGGGTATCCCCAGCAAACCTGAGGGTTGAGAATCATTTTGATCCATTCCTTCAGAGGCTGATGTGCCAGAAACATAAGAGTCCAATGGCCAGTAGGATTCTCACCAAATAATACGTGCACAACTGCATTCCAGCACCAGATGCTTAGTGGTTTCCTTAGCACCTCCACATAAGCTGCAAGCATGTTCATCCTCCAGTACATTCCCAACTCTTTCCGCCACTTCCCCTTGGTTGGAAGAATATCCCACGCTACTTTCCACAACAGGATTTTAAGCCTCTCATGAATCTGTAATTTCCATAATTCTTTCCAAGATTGCCTTCCGTCGTGTTCAATAATATGATGCTTAAAGTCTCAAAACCGCAATCTGAAAGTTCAGACGGAATTATTCTCAATGTAACAATGTTTAAGAGAATTACTCTACATACCACCTTACAGATAAGGAATAAGCATTGGTAATTCAATTTCAAACGGAATCAAGTTAATACTAGACATGATTATCAGTGGCTTATTGATCAAACCAACGTATGAACATAAAGAGAGTGACTACATAATTTCCGTGCAGAAAAATATCATTAGACATCCTAAACCATTCTTAGGATCCTCACAACATTGAGGGTAGCCAAGATGAGAGTCCTATTTGTACTTTTTCTCTTCACCACTCAGCTTCATAGAAGGGATGATAACATCAAGGTGGATCAGTTACATCACAATTACATGTATCAGAGGGAGAGAGACAATGCACATCAAAAGATCCAAAGTTTCAAGAGGATGCAGTCCATTTGGCTAGCAAGTGCGCCTCCTGGTACTCTTTGTGGGATATCTACTTCAAAGACCAAGTTGGGTTAGAAACGTAATCCTGAGGATGTTCTCAACAACACCAACCATCAACCCATCTAGATTCATTTCTCTATTGAGAATACCACTGCACACAGGATCTGAGTCCCCTTAAAAGGAAATCCATGCTCGTCTTAAATTAGTAGCAACATTACACAGAAATCCTATGATACTTAATATGCTGTGAAATATCATACTTTCAAATTGCTTGATTTTCCTCATTACTTGGATCCAATTGGAGTGCATATTCGAATTTTTATATTCAACAGGACATCAAAGATAGTCTTACATGACTAGACAGATAAAGACGCGCACGCACGCAAAATAAATAAATAATAGGAAATTGCTGCCTGGGTGAGGAGGCATTTTGAATCACGATGCCATCCATGGGAACACCATTCCTACATCTAAATCTCAATATTCCCCTGTGACCAAGTTCTCTACCATTATCAAATTGCTTACCTGGTGAGGCTACCATTATTAAACTAAATAGGTAAATTTTTGCACTGGATTGACTTTCAGATCCTGCTGCAGTTCTGCTTGCTGAAAGATCTTCAAGATCAGAATTTGGTAAACGAGTAACATTTCTATAGGTTGATTATCTGAGTGTCCATCCAACTGTTCTATACTCTAATAATTGAAAACAAGTTGCAAAAACATTAACGCTTTAACCAAGTTCTAAGTACCATTTCCTACCCATAGCTTCTGGAAAAAGTAATATGTTTTCCCCTATGTTTTGTGTCGCCTATATCACAGTCTATCTGGGGTTGTTGAAGCTCTTTCAGCCCACTAGGCCAAAAACAAAACATCGTGGATTTTAAATTACTTCAACTATTATCTCAGTGCTTGGTGAGAGATCTCAGTGGGTGAGAGATCTCAGCCTACAGGGAAATGGGCAACGAGAAAACCTGGATAATAGAACTTCATGATATATTTTCAAGGAACTTACCAATAGAAGATAGACCGCATGCTAATTAGAAGTACATGGCATATACCCGTGAAGGCTCTGCTGTGAAAGCGTACCTCTTTCCGAATGAGGCCTTTGGCAATCCAACTAATCTATTACTTTCATAAAGCCCTGAAAAAGAAAACAATATGTCAAAAGCTTGTCCTCCTATGTGATCACCATGGGAACAACACATTAAGAGAAAAAGAGGGAGAAAAAAAGGACTTTGGCATCTCTTTCCTGTGCTCGGATCCAGAGTTTTCTCTAGCAATCAAAGGAGGAATTTGAGCCACAATTCGGTTATGTTTCATTAAAAGAAAGGATAAATACACTTTGCACAAATCCATTTTAAATTATTTTTGTCACATTGCATATTGACTATTAATTTTAACACTTTATACCTCTATTAAAATTTCCTTCAGTTCGAACAAAAAGTGATCTTTGGCATGCAAAATGAAAATTTTATCCCCATAATTTTTTTACCCAAATTATGAGGAATCTATTATAAGCTTGTCAATTGCTACACAACATGAACAATCTCCCATAATTCAAAATAAGCAGACTTTACTAAGCGAAGGGGTTTCCTAATCAGTAAAGTGTGATCATTTGAAATTAATGGCAAAATGAAAATTTTCATCACATTGATAATTCATTTGAACCCAAGAATATATAAAGAGCAATAAAATCGTTAAATCAGCCGAAGGTTCCTAAAGTGACATTTCAATTTCCATCAAATATAGACCATACAACTTTGAGTGAAAATAATTAAAATGCGATTTGTAAATACACTAACATTACATAGACGCAAGATGAAAACGCACAATAATACGTAATACGGAATGTAAGTGCCAAGAACACCCATAAATTAATGCATAGGCTGAGCAAGTGTTATTCAATCTCCTATATCCTAACAGAACTAATAAGAAAAATTCTCAACAACCGAACACCGATCACAGAACTCAACTGCAAATCACGCGTACTCGAAGTCTCACAAGCACTATTACTTTTCAGACCAATAGTTAGACCACTCTGAAGATCTCCAAAGAGTATCATTAAACTACGACTTTTCAACAACAACGAAGATAATGGCAAATACCATCTATTGGGCGCAAAGGGCAAAGATGCATACACAGATCCGGCTTCGCCAAAAATACAAATTGTCCAATGGCAACAACAGACTTAGAGTTTTGTCCAATGTTTGCAACAAGTTGTTTCTTTTAAATCTCTTCTGATTACTTCATGCATCATGCTTCCTTAATTACGACTAGTCTAACTTAGCATACCATTACCTATCCAATGCTGATAATGTAGTCTACATATCAGGTTGTAACAATCACCTAAGCCGAATCAGGCTAAAAAACCCAAACCAATAATCAAGAGTGGCGGACTCAACAAACCAGCATGAAGTATGGCGAAACACCTTTAAAGTGCAATTAAACCAGAAACAAACTAAATAATGGTTCTAGTCTTAAACTGTAGATATTTGACACACAGCTCAATCCACTTGATTATGATAGCTAAAGAGGTATATAGATCAATCGTCCAGTTCCCTAAATCAGATTGTTTTGTGAAATTTCCACCTCTTAGCCTCATAAGAAATTGAAATAATGCAGAGTGTGAAGAGATTCGTTACAGTTCTCTCTGCTTGGTTTATTATTCTCATCCAGGTCTACTTATAGTTACTAATGGGGCGGGATAACTTGCTAGATAAGTAGGGATAACTTTAGCCATAATTACCAGGTCAATAGTGTCTGTCTTTGTTTAGAATTTCGCTCCTCCTGAATTTGAATAAGCAAAGGATTCTCGTCCAGTTCCGCTTTCTGGATTGTATTTGTGCTCCACAGGTCTTAGGTTTTACTAATGGGTGTGAAAGATTCAGTTATTGTGGCTCGCTGGTTATGGTCATCCATTACTACAATTTTCTTCTAGCAAAAGGCTTGTACTTTGAGGAAGCACCGCTGATCAAAAATCTCGTACTACAAATATATAAAAAATTTAAACCAAAAGGATACATAAATAAAAAGGATGAGAGACCCAATAACACAAGATGAGCAACCATGTTAACGCAATTAAAAAAAAACGACAAAACTTGTACCTGACCGGGATTCTGTGATTCTTTTAATCGTCTGATCATCTCCAGTGAACCTACAACAACCCTGAACCAAGAAAACCTCAGAGGATACCCATTTTAAATGAATTCCATAAACATCACCTAACCACAAAAGAATAAAAAGGAAAAAGTTGCTACAGACACTAAAAATGCCAAACTCTTATATACAAAACAAAAAGATCAAATATACAATTTCACTGACACTAGAAATTTCTATGTCACATCAAGTACCAAACCATCAATTGAATGGAAATAAAAGAACTCCTCCAGAGCCTGAAGAAATCGAACATGTCACTATCTGGTTCATAATTACAAACAATCTAGGCCCTCCAACTTCTTCAAGTGACTCATAGTTTGTATCATTTTATGTTGCATAACTATTCAGGTTCAAGTTGTGAGCAAATGAAGAAGAAAGCTTTTATGTTAAGCTTATATAGGCTGCAGCTTTATGTATTTGAATATTATTATGGACACCCAAAAACTTCAAGTTCTTTCTCAGTTCTCAAATAGAAAGACTGAACAGAGGATTTGCAATTGGAAAAAAGAAAAAGGGTCAAACGTTTCTTCACCTTAAATTTTAGCAAAAACATATGGATTCCTGTATTAAAGAACGTCACCTGATTCGCAAGTTGTGAGATGAGTCCAAATTTTCAGAATTAGATTGACTAAATCCCTTTTTGGGAATCCGTTGTTTAAATTTTGGTAGAATTTTTCCTATCAGCTAACACCAGAAATTTTTGGTAGAATTTTGGCTATTCCCTACCAGTGCACGTAATCAGCAACAAACCATCAGGTAAGCCCAAGAATATTATGAAACTGCAAAGGAATTGTATCCACATTGCATAGTGAATATGAAGATGTTGTATCGGTGCTAAGCTTCATATTGAATGGTCACAAGGTAGAACTTTGGCTGTGATTCCATGGAGTTCTAATTGTAATTGTGGAAAAGAATTCTTTGGAGTATAGTCTAAACAGCGTAGCGGTTTCCTTGAATTTTCTCTGGACATTTCGTGGAAGACCTTGCAAAGACATTAAGGGCTAAAGTGGAAGTGATTATACTATTCAGATTATTATGTATATAAGTCTCACAATGGGAGACAGCACTATGTATGGGTTATAAGTCCTATATGGTGTACTAGGTAGAATCAGACTTTATAATGGATTCCATAGAGCTTAAATTTATAATATAAACAAATCTTTTTGGGATATAGCAGATACGACTAGTGCTCCACAGACCGTGACAGTCTAAACTAAGACTTCTAGATCCTAATTCATTGCCGCGAGTATCTAAAACCCACCGACAAGTAGTTGTAATGTTTTGAATGCCCTAAAGACGAAATATTTGTAACTTGCTCAACAAAAGCATATCTTTTCTATGATGCAAGACAATATTAAGGCACCCTCTCTATGACCTTAAAATAACAACTTCACTTCATTCTTTTCACCACAAACTATTCTGTGTTTAACAATTTTCCAATATGATGGCTTTGAATATGAAGCAACCTAGAAAAGTACAACAAAAGACAGGGTAGTCAATAGCCAAAAAGTCACTCTTGTCCTGTGATTTGCTAGCTTATTTTATGTTGTTGAAAAAACCCAAGCCCACTTAATTACTTTAGCTATATCTTTATTGGGGTATTTGTGTCTGGGAAAGAAGTAAACTAATATTCTTTTTGGCCTATTTTAGAGGGAAAACCATCTCACATTATTCACCAATACCAAATTATCAATTAACCAATTTTTGTTACTAAAGAAATTGATACCAGAAATTGCTGAAAAGTGCCACGAGTTAATTTATGTGTCAGTTTCTAGTCAAGGTTAGGGTTGATATACTTTTCTTGGGTTGCTGCTAGTCTCCTTTGACATCTTACTCTTAGGACTCAGGATTGCAAATTCCATAACCTATGCAATCTTCATATAGTTTGCACTTTGCAGAGTAAAGTGCTACAACTGGAAGCTAAGTTGACCACATGCAACTGAAACAGAAGCATATATAAAATCATGCTCGAAGAACTTCGTTTTTGAAGGGTTCTTTACCAAAACATAAAACAAGGTGATTGTCACAAGTAGTTCCACTGTCATGTTTTGCATGGTTTGATGACCTGATTAAAGGGTCGACAAGCGTTTCAAGTCAACATTTTAACTAAGCTTTGAACAGTAAGTCAGTAATACCAGAAAGAAGAGCAACAGACATACTTGAGAAATCATGGTTTGATGACCTGATAAAAGGGTTGACAAGGGTTTCTAGTCAACCGTTTAACTAAGCTTTGAACAGTAAGTCAGTAATACCAGAAAGAAAAGCAAAAGACATACTTGAGAAATCAGCAGTATAGGCTGCTCCAACACTTGTCAATGGCAGCTTGAACTTTCTTAGGTTTGCACAGCTCGTGAATAACTCTTGCCCACGTAGAGGCGTTTGGAGGCAAAAGCTTTCCCAACATCACTTCTACAATCCTGGAAGCACCTAATACTCTCTGCCGCTTAAAAAGGCGGACAGCAAGCTCATCTAAAAACTCCCTCCCATCTTGTGGTGGTTCTACCTTTTCTATTAAAGCTCTCAAAAAAATATTGCACTTAACCAAGTCAGGATCACACCTGATTCAGCATACTGTTTAATAGACCAATGGCATGGGAGATGCTACTCTGCTGGCCCAAGGCATTAAGAATTATGTTATAAGTGATCACATCGGGTTGAGATTCAGGTTCTTGACAAAGCATTTCATTGAAAAGTCTCAAACCCTGCTCTACCAAGCCAGCATTGCAAAGACCATGGATCATCGAACTGTAAGCCACAACATCAGGTATAAATCCTTTGCCCAACATTTGCTTCCACACCATCAAGGCCTCCTTAAGTTTACCATCCTCACATAATCCATAAATAAGCACGCTGTAACAAATTTCATTCCGGATACAATTATCGTTTGACATCTCTTTCAACACAAGAACTGCTCCATGGCTATCACCTATCAGGAAGAAGCCCTTCATTAAGGAGCTATAAGTGAAAGCATTGGGCACACAACCCTTTTTCACCATCTCAGCAAGAATGCCCTTTGCTTCATCCAGTTTTCCTTCTTGGCACAGACCATCTATGAGAGCACTATAGACAACAATATTGGGTTCACAACCCTTTTCCATCATCTCCTTCCACAATTTCATTGCCTCTTCAGTTTTTCCCTCCCTAAACGAACCGCTAACAAGGACTGAATAAACATACTCATTTGCACAATGTCCTCTCTCCTCCATAGAAATCAGTACACGAGCCCCATCAAGAGCTCTTCCTTGCTTAACTAGCCCATTGATGATTGTTCCATAAGTGACATCATTAGGCATACATTTACTGGCCACCATTCGATCCAATAGATTTACTGCCTTCTCCAATTTTCCCTTGAGACACAATCCATGGATAAGTGTGTTATAAGTCACTTCATTAGGAACACATCCTTTAAGAAACATATTATCAATGAGTTTTGCAGCACGTCCCAAGTCACCTTTCTTGCACATTGCATTGGGATTATTAGTAATGCAGAGTACCGGTATAAGGATGTGATTCTGCCAGCCTTGAACCTGAACCAGGTAAACAAATAATTCTGTTATGGGATTCTGTTAATTCTTATTTAGTCTATCTTATTTTGTCCAGGTTAAAATAAGGGACTAATTGGATTTAGGCGGTGGTATGAAAATCTACTAATTGATATCATTGCTTTTTTCTGCACATTTTGGTGTACGCAGACATGTCTAAGATCTCTATGAATCTCTATTGTTCAGTATAGACAATGTCAATTGCTTTGAAAGTCATGCACATGTACGTTTGTGCCATTAAACTGGAAATGCTGATATTTTAGAGTCTAATCTGTTGTTCAGGGATCTGAATGAGACTTTGGTGTGTTCTCTGGTCTCGAGGGTATAGAGAAACCTGACCCAAGGATCTATGAGATTGCACTTGAGAGAGCTGGAAAATATTGCACCAGAAGAAGTTCTGCATATTGGGGACAGCATGCGCAAGGACTTTGTCCCCGCCAAAAGTGTGGGGATGCATGCATTATTATTAGACAGATTTAATACGCCTGATGCTGAGGAATGGAGGAAATCTGGTGCTATTGTGTTGCCTGACTTGATGGCAGCAAAAGATTGGCTTACTTCAGAAAAGTCAAGCTGCTGATCCTGATCATTTCGATTACGCTTCGAGGAAAAATATTAACCAGCTGGTGTGTCCCCATATTTTTTTGTTTACCCTATGATCAATACTTCTCTTGGATTTGATGGGGGAGAAATTGACACCAGTCAGTGTTATGAGCTCAATCATAAAAGAAATCAGTTTTTGATGTTCTATGCATTTTATTAGCCTTATGCTTTAATCTACATGGTAAATATCCTTATATATATAAGATTAACTCCAGCAATATCTTTCAACATCCTATGGAAGTGGAATGGATGTGGGTGTTAAGCAATATGTATAACAAGGTAGCATCAAGACTTTAATTAAATCAACTGGTCTTATCAGGTCGTTTAAATGTAAATGTTAGGAACAAGGTTGGAAATTCGTCATTCGTAAAAGTTTATTCTAGCTGGAGATCACAGCTTATAACCTGCCTTAGATATAAAAGTGAAAAAAGAGGAAAAGGGGTGAAGTACGTCTCGGGGACAAATGATCCACCAAGAACATCAACTCATTAAAGCACCAGCATCAAAGAATCGTTGCAGTTACAGAGGCGAGCAACAAAAACCAAAAACACTACATATGCAAAACAAGAAAAAATTTGACAAGAGGTGTATGGTGTCTAAGATTGATAGTTATATGGTAAAATGTATTAAATTGGTAGCTTATGGTACAAAGTATAAAATATATAATAGTTTGTGAGTGAAAATGCATTTTTTTTCCTATACATTAATATTCTAATTTTTGAACTGAGTAAATCAGCTGTTAGCTGTAGAACTGCAATGGAATTTGTGAGTTCATTTTCATTCTGGCATTTTACTGCAATGGAATTTGTGAGTTCATTTTCATTTTGGCATTTTTGCAATGGAACTTGTGAGTCCATTTTCATTCTGGCATTTTTTTTTTTGGGCCTAAATTTGAAATCATTCAAAATTGTTTAAAGCCTAACCAAAAATACAAAGATAAAAAGGATATTTAAATTTTCTAGTCACAAAGCAATTTTTAAGGGACCCACATTCAGAAAAGGCAACAAATATCTCACGATAATTATTTGAAATTTCAAAAAAAAAAAAAAAAAGCAGCGCAAATCATGCTATAAAGCCCACTTTATCTCCTAAGATGGATGTATCATATATATAAATATGTAACGGCTATCCACGCATATAGATGTCACGAAATTAAATTCAGCATCAAAAAATTAACAGTCCATCAACTCAATAAAGACCACAAATTACCAATCTTCCATTAAGATTATATATTGCATACTTCCAATAACCTTCTTAAATTGCATGAGCACGTCACCTTCGAAAAATCTCCTCTTCACTGGACTCAACTTGAAAGTAACAAAGAAAAATATATCACCCCCTAAAATACATTCAAAAGAATCCACTCACTAATAATCCATGTTAAAAGGCCATGAAAAAAGAGAATCTTATCCATGTCCGACTCAAAATTTGCCTTTCACCCAACATCTTCTTTCCGGACGCTAGCGTATTACAAAATCAGAGAAGGTAAAAAAAGATTTTGTGATGTTATAAGTCTAAATAAGTGATTTACTCTATTTAATTTTTTTAATTAAGGAGAGTCTATGAGGCCTTTTATTTTAATCAATTAGCACCTAATGACTTTTAATCAAAGAGACTTTATACGGCAATCAATTTAAACCGTCACCTAACAGTAAGAGTACTAAATGGTTCTAATCTGTTTTAATAGTCTCTTTTAGAATTAAAAAAAAAAAAAAATCAATCAGGACTGTATACAAATCATTAAATAAAGGTAAATTTTAAATTAATCTGTAAGTCTTTGAATAATATTAGACATCATTTTCTTATTAAAAAAAAATTCTGCATTTGGAACATCCCCACAAAAAAAAAAAAAAAACTATATAAAAGATCGATCCACAAATAGGTCCATGTTAAAAGGGCATAAAGAGAGAATTTTCTCTACTCATTCGGATGCTAGTAGCAAACGTTTGCATCTATTGAAATAAAATCTATCATCATCTAATCTCTCAAATCCTGTCAGCTTCGTTGTCTCCTTTCCAAATTAAATTTGTCGGACTTACTCAAAATTTGCCTTTTGACTCCAAATTTTTTTTTCGAGGCTAAAATATTACAGATAATATATGTAGTTCTAAATATTTGAGAGGGTTAACTATTAATCTTTATAAAGATTTTGTCTTGCCAGAAGCAGAGCAAAATTGTGGGGGTCTTTTAGTCCGCTATTGAATGGTGAATAAGAGTAATGATATACCCTCGACTTAAAACGAACTTCTAGCCGACCCTGTGCATACGTGGCATCCATCAAATTTTTTTAAAAACAAAAATTGCTCACAACACAAAAACGCCGTTCAACACCATTCGTTCATTACTTTGGTCTGTCTCCCCAAAATTTCTTCCCCCAAAATCCTTCCCCCCAAAAATCTGCCACGCCATTCTTCTTTACCCTCTCCACCGCCGGCCGACAAACCACCTCCACTCTCTCTCTACTCTTCCGTTCATTTCAGATTTGCGGGTCGGTCACTTTCTTCATCGGCTTCATTTGATGCCATGGGTTCTTGGGCTGGTCATGGTGTTCTACGTGGCTGGAATCGTCTCCACCCTCTTGATGTTGGGTCGCTCCCTTCTCTGTTACGTTACTCAATCTTCATGGTGTTTGCGCCTTGCTGACTTGGTCTATGCTGCAATTATTTTGTTGAACTATAGGTTAAAAATCCCCTTGTTAGCATGGAGGGAGGTTAAACACTGATTATTCAGATATAATGCCTTTCAAGCGTTATTATCCTTGTCATTCCTAAGATCATAGAAGTAGATTAGTCAGCAAATATAGAAACGTCTTCATGCACTCCTTGTGGGGGATATCTACTTTACGATGTTGAATCTTGCTTGCATATATTCTCGCATCAATGTCAATCCAATCTTCCCTATAAGTTACAAAGCCTGGTAGTGGATGTCTCAAGATAATGCACTCTATGTGATTCTGTTTCTTTTTTTCCGACTGGGTTGGTGGTTTAAGACACTCTAATACTGCTTTAGGGAATTTGTTTTGAAATCCTATCCTAAAGTCAAGTTTGCATGAATTTAACCTTTTTTTTACAGCCTTATAAAGCTAATTGCTTGTGGGAGGGTTTTTGGCTAGGAAATGTCCCAGCTTTACTTATGGTTATGCCATATACTGCCATACAATTTACTGTGTTACACAAATTCAAAACATTTGCAGCTGGTTCATCGAAGACAGGTGTGTACGACAGCTTTCTCAGATGAGACTGAAGTATTTTGTTTCATTATTTGTCAATCTGTGCATAGATCTAATGATTTACCAGCTAATTGTAGTTCAATCCTGATTAATCTGTACATAATTGTTATTGAACAGGAGCTCCAATATTTTACTGTGAAATTATGCTATGTTGATCTTTTTATTTCTGCAACTCTCTCTTGGGCATGGTTGCCAATTCGTCCGTATTAGCAGTTTAGGATGCTTTTATCTGATCTCATTTTAAGCTTCCTTTTCCTTGTCTTGGAAATAGGATCTTATTTTGTAAACATCTCTGTTTCTACCTATAGTACTGGATCAACATAACTTTAATGTGCTGTACCAAGTTTAAAGATGCTAACGGTTTAATATCTGAGTAGATGATTAGATGTTTAGCTGTGTCTATTTCTCTATCTCCTATGTTTCATGGTCTGGCTATTCTTCTGTTATCATGCAGAGGACCACATTCACTTGAGTCCGTAGCTGTCCTATGTTAGCGGAGCATTAGCAGGTTGTGCAGCCACACTTGGATCGTATCCATTTTATTTTGTTGTATTGAATTTGCGACAGTGTTTATGTTATTTTGGAAGATTGGTGATTAACTTTTTCCCCTATGACTTCCCATTGCTGCAGCATGGAAGCTTTTGTGAAGAAAAGAAGTGGTTCAGAGATTAAGAGCTAATTGAATTGTTGGGAAGGATCTGAGCAGCGGAGATGTTCCTGTGCATATTGCTTCTAAGCAATACACAAGGACAATTAGTGCATGGAGCGTCTTCAAGTATTGATGCAGGAATTGTGAATAATTGTTGATATATGTTACTGGATAGGTGGATATTAGTAGATATAGGAATTGTTAAAGATTTTCATGTACTGCTGCCCGAATGGATTCTTACTAGTGAGAGGAAGTAGGAACTATTCTCAGTTTTTTTCTTCTATTCTATTGCGCTTTTACCACAAGTTTTTGTATCCGTTTTCATGGATATATAAAATTTTAGTTGTTAGGCATTATAACGGTCACTTATTTATCTGTTTGTTTTTTTTTGAAGTGACATAGTTTGAAAAGCAGATAACAATAAAAACTTTGAACAGGTATCTTAGACACTCTTTGATGATGGAAAAGGAAGGAGGAAATAAAACAATTGAAACCATGCTTGTTTTAAAATAAAACCATTGCAGTACAGGTGACTTGAAGCTGCTTATGTAATTTGAATCTGCAATTAATCTTCATTTCCCCTATTTTACCATAATTTTATGATCAGGTCAGGGACTTGGTTTTGCAGTTGTTGCAGACGCCTCATATTAAAGAGGCAATATTAAAGTTGGCTTTTTCAACGATGAGGTTGGTTCTGGATGGTCTTTAATTTGACAACATTGGGACCCAATATCCCTACCAAATTCATTGACGGTGTCATACTCATCTATTGATGGGTTCTCAATTAAGTGTATTCAATACCAAAATTGTACAATCTGGCTTCAAAAATTGACAAGTTAGTTCCATTAAGCAAAAAGGCAGGCTTTGTGAGAAATGATTACATCTGGGCAAGCCTGGTTTTAGTACTCAAAATATTTAGTCCCTCATTTTCTTCTTAGTCTCACTCTTCTCCATGGAATTCTTCATCTGCACGCACAACAAATAGAGCTATTTAACACGTTATAACAAAGATCAAAATAGACATATAAACATCATAGTATGGAATTCTTCATCTGCACGCGCAACAAATAGAGCTATTTAACACGTTATAACAAAGATCAAAATAGACATATAAACATCATAGTATGCAACTCCAACCTGTAGATTGATTATATTCCAAAATCAAAAAGTAGATATCCCCCACAAGGAGTGCATGAAGACGCTTCTATATTTGGAGACTAATCTACTTCTATGATCTTAGGAATGACAAGGATAATAACGCTTGAAAGGCATTATATCTGAATAATCAGTGTTTAACCTCCCTCCATGCTAACAAGGGGATTTTTAACCTATAGTTCAACAAAATAATTGCAGCATAGACCAAGTCAGCAAGGCGCAAACACCATGAAGATTGAGTAACGTAACAGAGAAGGGAGCGACCCAACATCAAGAGGGTGGAGACGATTCCAGCCACGTAGAACACCATGACCAGCCCAAGAACCCATGGCATCAATATGAAGCCGATGAAGAAAGTGACCGACCCGCAAATCTGAAATGAACGGAAGAGTAGAGAGAGAGTGGAGGTGGTTTGTCGGCCGGCGGTGGAGAGGGTAAAGAAGAATGGCGTGGCAGATATTTGGGGGGAAGGATTTTGGGGGAAGAAATTTTGGGGAGACAGACCAAAGTAATGAACGAATGGTGTTGAACGGCGTTTTTGTGTTGTGAGCAATTTTTGTTTTTAAAAAAATTTGATGGATGCCACGTATGCACAGGGTCGGCTAGAAGTCTGTTGTGAGTCGAGGGTATATCATTACTCGGTGAAAAAAATGGGGTCTTCATGCATGGAGTTTGGGTCACCTACGTAAACTTGTCTTTTTGCTTGCCTTTTCTGATGGAGTTGGTAGCCGACGTGAATACAATGCTTGTCGTTTTATATTAGTGAATCAGAGGGATCACTAATCAGTGATGTGTGGGACTACCGTTTGTATTTTGGTTTACTTCTTTTTCTGGGCCTTTTCTTTTCTTTCCGTTTTGGGTAAACACCCGAGTTCGGCCCAATAGATTCAGATGAGTCTGTCTCAATCCAACCAAACTTGGTCACTGATAAGAATCATTTCGGGGGAATAGTTTGCCCATTCTTTCACTCACTCTCTTTGACCTACAATTTCGCCAAAAAGCTCAATAAACTAACTTTCAAAGTCATGATTTTGTTGTTGTTGTTGCTGTGATTTTAGAGAAGATGTACAAAAGATGAAAAGGAAATAATGAAGTATCCATTTACAAGTTACCATTAATGAAGGCCCAGTTAGGTTGTCTGTTTTGCTATGGGCCAGGCCCGGTTTACCCCTCGCTATCTATTACCTGTAGTTTGGGTGCTATCGTTTTATTTTGGGATACATACAATATTTGTAAGTGTATATGATAAAAAAGAAGGTAATATTACGTTTGACATCCAATTAATTTTGTGATGGCCTGAATACAATTGATATCTCGTCACTAACATTTTTTCAATAAAACAACTCTTAAAAAATTATATGAATTTCGAGATTGAGACAGTATTTGGTGATGGAAAATGTTTTCCTTAAACAGTGATAGGATTCCATAGGTACATTATTCTACGTACAAGCATATAAATTATCAATTAAGACTAGCTCCCATTTTCTCTTTGAATCTCCATAATCGTGACTGCAATTATTTCAAGCAACACAATTTGAAATTGAGTTTTTGCTGTGATGCAGTTGATGGTTCTTATAGTTGATGATTTTAGCTTTTCCTTTTTTTCTTGTTCCATTGAGATCTTAGATCTACAAAGATTTTTTTTTAGTGACGAAGAAAATTCGAGCACCTATTCGGGTGCATTGGATTAAGACGAACTTGACCCAACTGCACTTGTTGGGTTCAATGCTACGATAGACTCTGGATAGGCCACGGCCTACTAATCAGTCCCTCATCTATGTCGCAAGTTTTTTTGAGCAATTAATGGTTTGATCTCCTGAATATGCACTTAACCCAAACTCTCATAGACCTTTTACTGCAACTTGAGCTATTTAGGTGGGTTCGTGAGGAAGGTTTCTATTTCACATCTAACCATTTTCTTATTGTCAAAAAAGAAAAACCATTTTCATAGGGAATTAGGGAAGAAATATCCGCATCTAATTTGATTCG
The DNA here is from genome assembly GCA_003952965.2 of Morella rubra. Lineage (NCBI taxonomy): Eukaryota > Viridiplantae > Streptophyta > Magnoliopsida > Fagales > Myricaceae > Morella > Morella rubra. The sequence goes on from CM025849.1 coordinate 33,293,083, forward strand.
GTATTTTGGCTCCTACTTCAGCTTTTGGGCGCTGGACAAATTAAGTCCCTCTCGAAGTTGATATTGCACCCTTTCCTCTTCAAAGCAGACATGGCAGTTACTTATGAAAAAAAAAAGAGCAGAAATGGTAGTCAACTACTGGCTAGGAGACCGGTCAAGAGAGGGAGAGAGCATAATGAACTGAAAGCTTTTGGGCGCTGGACAACGTATGTCCCTCTCAAAGGTGATATTGCAGGATTTCCTCCTTCACCTCAAGAGAGAGAGCTGAGCTCTAGCAGACCTATACCTTGTGGGCGCCGGACTTGTTTTGTAGGCTTAACGCACTTCCCACCCAGGCGAGAGAGAGCTCAGCTCTAGCAGACGTATACGTTGTGGGCGCCAGACTTGTTCTGTAGGCTTAACGCACTTCCCACCCAGGCACAGAGGACGTCGGTGAGCCAGATGATTTTTTTTTTTTCCGTCTTTCTTTGTCTAGTAATATTTCAATATCATCCTTCTCGCGTCTTTCTAGTTCATTTTTTCTTTCTTCAGCAACTATCCTTGCTTCGGCCTTCGATCTTACAGTTATGGACCATAACTTATGGTACTATTTGCCTTGGGTTTTCGTCTTTCATGCTGGTTATATTTTTTTTTGTTATTTAAGGGATTGGTCGTTATATTTTTTCTTCTATTCCTTTTGTCTATTATTCTTTTGGCGGACAGTTAATACACCTCTTGGTGCCAAAGTACACAGTGCCAGATAGAGACGTTTTTCCGGTGGACGATATGGACTTTTTTGAAATGATTAACCACTTTTTCAAGGCATTTTATTGTCCCATATGGCAAGGAATTAGGTGCATCAATTTCACATAACATAAAAAAAACAAAAAAAAAAAACAAAACAAAACTCTTTTCATCGTTAAAAAGAACCAAGACATCTTGGATTGCATTACCATTACGAAAAGAGTGTGAAGATAGAGTTTGCAAAGACACATTTTCAGCTCAGTGGACTATCTGCTACTCAACTTCTTATAATTACATGAATCATAGTGAACCACATTCGTTATGGAAGTATGTATTCATAAACCAAATATTTGTTGTGTCCGTGACATCAAAGAAAAACTTGATAGAAAGATAGGAGGCCTTGAAAAAGCCACTTTATTGGGGGATTGAGATCATGTCAGTCTTCTGGAAAGAACAAGCAAGTAAACAAAAATACTGAATATTTAGATCACGCAATACGAATTTATGAACATGTGTAATAAATTTATAAGTCAGTCTATTGCTATTTAACAAAATGAAAAAAAGAAAAGAAAATAGATGCAAAACCTCATCATTGTTAATTTCTTTTTTTTTTCCCCTGCACATTTAGGTGTACACAGACATCTCTAAGATCTCTATGAATCTCTATTCTTCTAAGTATAGACATTGCCAATTGCTTTGAAAGTCATGCACATGTATGTTTGTGCCATTAAACTGGAAAGGCTAAATTATTCCGTACGTCTCTGGGGTTTGACCTTTTCCTAATTTGGTCTTTAGGTTCGATTTTTTCTAAAAACATCCTTAGGGTGAAGACTCATTACCAAATAGATTCTACATTCAACTTATTGGACGGAAATGCATACGTGGCTAACGGCTTACACGGGGGAATTGATAACTGGTTTTTTTTTAAAAAATTCTCGCCCAATCGTAATGTGACACGTGTTAGTAAATAAATTTAAAAATCTATATATTTTTAAAAAATAAATCTAAAAAAAAAAAACTGGATCGGGGGTCCCCGATTCTGGTCGCCCAGTTCCGGTTTTTTTTTTTAATTTTTTTTTTATTTATTTTTACTGACACGTGTCACATTGCGAATTGGGCTAGATTTTTTTAAAATCTAGCTGTCAATTCTCACGTGTAAGCAGTTAGCCACGTGTGCATTTCGTCCAATGAGTTGACACAGGATCTATTTGGTAATGTCCTCGCCCCAAGGATATTTTTAGGGAAAATCAAACATTGAGGACCAAACTAGGAAAAGGTCAAACCCAAGGACATACGGAGTAATTTAGCCAACTGGAAATGCTGATATTGTAGAGTCTAATCTGTTGTTCAGGGATCTGAATGGGACTTTGGTGTGTTCTCTGGTCTCGAAGGTATAGAGAAACCCGACCCAAGAATCTATGAGATTGCACTTGAGAGAGCTGGAAATATTGCACCAGAAGAAGTTCTGCATTTTGGGGACAGCATGCGCAAGGACTATGTCCCAGCTAAAAGTGTGGGGATGCATGCATTATTATTAGACAGATTTAATACGCCTGATGCTGAGGAATGGAGGAAATTTGGTGCTATTGTGTTGCCTGACTTGATGGTAGCAAAAGATTGGCTTACTTCAAATAAGTCAAGCTGCTGACCACCTCCTTTCTCACTATTCATGACATTTTGTGTATATTTTTCCATCATTTCGTGTAGGCTTCGAGGACAAATATTAACTAGCTGGTGTGTGCCCAAAATTTTTTGTTTACCATATGATCAACACTTATCTGAGATTCGATGGGGGAGAAATTGACACCAGTCAATGTTAATGAGCTCAATCATAAAAGACTTGACAAAAAAAAAAGCTCAATCATAAAAGAGAACAACTCTGATGTTCTCTACATTTTATTAAGGCTTTTAATCAGCAGTAACTAATGAGCTTCATTTAAGCTTATGTTAGTCTATTTATTTATTTATTTTCTGTTTTTTATTGATCACTTGTTATAAATGAGAGTTGATCAGAAGTTTTCTCTTACCAAAAGAGTAGTTCAGGGCGTCAATTAGTGTCAAAGATGAAAAGTTATATCTAGGATTAGGAGTCATTGATCTTTGTCTTAACAGCAAAAAGTATTCCTTAATCCTTAAGGAAGCTCCAATCACATAATAAATTAGTTCATTGAGTGAAAAATTTAAGGAAGTTTCCCCCTCTAATTTCCTAATGGTTTGCTTACAGTTATATAAATTGGCTCCCTCCCTCTTTAAGGCGCATGTTTTGGCCTTAAATTTTTTTTGGTATACAAACCAAAAGCTATTCAACTTGCCAGACTGGAAAAAAAAATGTCTTAAAACAGGGTTTGTGTTCAAAAAATTTAACCCGGTACATATAATATATATTGTTCTATCCATAAAAATTCTTATACAGGAGATGATATGGGTGCCTCGTTTTCTTCATCTATCGGTTAAATAGTAAGTTCTTATAAAGGCTTGTGCTACCTGTATCACGTGCTTCACATACTTTACCACATTATTCAGAAGTGTTAGCTAGTTTTCTGAAACTTTAAAAAAGACCTCAGAGCGGCTGAGGATGGTTTTGCGTCTAACTCCCATTTATTTATTTTTGACTGGACATATATATATATATATATATATATATATATATATCCATAAAGACCAAAAGCTTTAAAAAGAGAGAGAAAGCATCATTAAGTGCAGCTTTTGGGAGCTGGACAAAATAAGTCCCTGTCAAAGTTGATATTGTTCCCTTTCCCCGCCTCCTCAACGCAGACTTGGCAGTCGACTACTCCAAAGGTGAAGAGAGAGAGAGAGCATTGGAGGTTTTTGGGCGCTGGACAACGTTCTAAGTCCCTCTCAAAGGTGATATTGCACGATTTTCTTCTCCAACTCATGACAGCAGACAGTCTGAGGCCTGGGCAGTGTACTGAGAAAATCGTCTCAGTCCATATCTTGCTGAATAGTCGGACTGACGCAGTCCGTCAGAGTATCTCTCTCCAGGCGCTCTGTCTGTCAAGAGCACAGAGCGTGTCGAAACATGCAGCTATATGGTTTGCGGCATACACCTGCCACTCAGCTGAAAGCGACTTTGTTAGCTAACCGTTATTTAGGAATTCTCCACAAACCAATCGTCTCTTTCTTTGCATTGGTTATTTTGCAAACTTGCTCTGATTCTCTCTCTTTCTCTACCGATGGAAACCGTCGGAGACACAAACCGCATCCCACCCCAGGCACAGAGGTAGATTCAGACCGATGCCTATTATTATTTTATATCAAACAAATTTACATCATTTTCTTTACAGAGTTTCTTAGCTGGTGAGTCCTCTTTGCAAAAGACCTCTGTCACTTCGCAAGCGTCTCTCCTTCCTATCGCTCATCTGATCTAATTACAGGTAAGAAACTTTAGGTTGGTAAGACCTGCATTCATGTTTTTCATTCTATATTTTCTATCAGGTCTTATGTAGTTCAGTGGACTATGTACTATATTACTGCTATTTAATTTATCATAACTACATAGTGAACTCATTGATTTGGAAGTGTAGCCATAAACCAAATATTTGTGGTGGTGTCCGAGACATTAGAGACAATATGAAAAAAGAAAAAAGAAAATCCAAAACCTATACAACATGTCATATACAGTGATTAATTAGAAATGTGAACATAAACCTATAGTAGTAACTAAGATTAATATTCTTTAATATTGGACCTATTTAATGAGCCTTAGAGATGCAATGGAATTTGTGATCAGCCCATTGCCATTAGGAGTAGCTTTTTCTTTCCGGTCTTAGTTTAGTTTCTAAAATGTCCCACATTACTCAGCCCATTCAACTCATGATGCTCATTTAAAAGATATTTTCATCCCTTTATGCTAGTCTATTTAAGTGTTCATATTTTGGCCTCTACATAGAAAATCAAAGCGGCCTCTTTCACTCGCTACTCTTTGTATATTTATTAATACAACAAATTTTTTTAGTCCATATGTACTCATGTGTTATGATGCAATCATAGGCTTAATCACAGGTCTTATTTTACTGCCAGAACTTAGAAGAAAGTTTCTATCATTAACATGATGGTCATTAGTAAATACTGTAGTATTCAATCCTTTTATTGTCTTTGTTTCTCGTAGGCTCTATTTAGTATCGTTTGTTTACAAATATTCTTTGTAGATTTTCATTTTCATATTTATGTTAAACGTGTGTATATCGTCTAATGGTTATATCAGGAGAAACTACCTAATGATTTTCCTGATTATTGGGATTGGCGTATCCATGGTGCGATTAATCGTGTGAGAGATCAAAAAAGATGCAGTAAGTTGTATAGGACTTCTTTATACTGTTTTTAAAAATTAATAATACATTTTTTTAGCATGTTATTGATTATTGACGTGGAAAATATAATTCTGCACAGCATATTATAACTGAATTCTTTTTGCTCTTGTCACATAATGTAAGTACGTACAGAGGACCTATATATTTGAGTTTAACTCGGTCATTTCTATAGCTTCAATTTTCAAGCAATTTCTTTGCTTAATTATCACTACAATCTCTGAGGTATAACTTCGAACGAGTTGGGTTCTTATGGACTATTTTTCAAATATATAAATATTGTCATTCACCAAAAGATAGCTGATTAATAGAAGACCGATATCAGATTGGGATGTCCATTGTCGGAATTAGATAGCTTATCTCTTATCCCATCATTGTTAGTGGCTAATATTTGGTGGATGAGATGACTCATATGTTTAAAAAATAAATTACAAGAATCGACTTATTCAAAGTTATATTATAGAGATTGAAGTGGTAATGAAGGCTTTTTTATCAAAAAAATAAAAATTATTCATTTTAGCTCATTTTAATGGGTAAAGTAGGTGAATTTTTTTTTTACAAACTACAAATATCCTACAAAATCTTAACGGATAATATAATTAATTTGATGTTTAGATTTCCTTATATTATTTAAAATATCAATCGAATAATAATTTTTTATTTGTTGTAGATATGTGTTGGGCTATTGTAGCTGCAGAAGCTATCGCAAGTTGTGAAAAAATTAAGAACCCAAGCTTACCACTCCAAGAGTATTCTTCACAAGAATTATTGGATTCTTGCATTCCAGAGGAAACTAAATGCTACAATTATTCAATTAATAAAGCTTTTAGATGGGTAATGCAAAATGGAATTAGGAAGGAAGAAGAGTATCTTTTGACAAGAGTGAAAAGTAATTGCAGCCCAAAAACTGAAGTACAGGTAACCAATTGTTAGAATTACCAGTTGTCAAATGAATTTATTAATAGCCTGTAAAAAAAATTGAAATATATATTGCCCATAGATATTGTCTCATTCCATCATTTTCCTTTCTTTAGAGATTGACTGCGTTGAGAATAAGTGGCATCGTACATGTAGATTTTGAAGACGAAGCAAATTTTTTGAAACAAGTGAAGCAACAACCAGTAGGGGGTTGTGTTGTAGTGTACAATGAATTCATCAACCTTAAAGGAGTAAGTATAGTTTATTTGTAATTGATGTGATAATAGTGAGTACTTAATTTATGTTTCTTTTTATCATTTGATAGGGCATTTACGAAGGTCCAAAAGATCCAAAAGCCGACGTCCAAGGTGTACATGCAATCCTAGTGGTGGGGTTTGGCCGTCACGAGGAGGAAGGAAAAAATTTTTGGATAATAAAAAATTCATGGGGCAAAACTTGGGGATGTGAAGGTTATGCTAAGATTGCTAGAGATTCTAGCTTGTCTTCTAATCTTCCGACAAACAAGACCTTAATTCATAGAGCGTCTTATCCCACATTTAGCTAGAGTGGTGAGTTAGAACGAGTACTCTTTGATCAATTTCTTTGGTATTATTATCTTGCATGGTACAATTATTTTGGTTTATACTGATTGCATTTGTATCCTTTGCATCTTTGATCAGTTATTTTTATATTATTATCTTGTATGATAGAGTTGTTTTAATTTAAAATGGTTGCACTTGCACCCTTTAGTCATGCAATATCAGTTTATTTGATTTTATACACTTATTATATGCACGGTCACATTTCTGTTTTGTTTTGTTGCAGATTTCTCAACTGTAACTGCCTTAGAACAGCAAATAATTATTTGGTTTTTCAAAAAATAGAAGAAAAACAATATAATATTTGAGGAGAGAACGTAACTCCAGAATTTTCAGAGATAACTTTAGAAGGTATAAAACGTCATTTTAATTAGATTTGCACGGTATACGGAGGATACAAATACTCCAGAATTTTCAGAGATAACATTTAGAAGGTATAAAACGTCATTTTAATTACATTTGCACAGTACACGGAGGATACAAATAATTACTTTGCTTAGAGTTTTTTCTCTTGTTACCTGGACTAGACCCATCCTTTGTACAGTTCTTAGGGAATTAATGTACTTACCAGTTACCCAAAAAAAACATCTTTGCAAAGAGATATAAAAGAAGGGAACGGATTGCACATATGTCGAACTTCAAAACATGAGTTATATAAAAGAGGAATTCCTCCTCGGTCATCTCGTGCACCCCGTCATAAAAGTTGCAATCCTCTCCCGGTTGAACCATATCCATGATTCTCCAAACAGCCGGCAAACAATGAGGCAACGAGAAGACGAACCCTAATCCCTAGCAACTCGCCAAGCAAGCAGAAAACAAGTCTAATGGTGTCTATTTACTATCCTAATTATTAGGTAAAAATAGAATGAAAGAAAAAAAATGCGCAAATCATGCCACAGCCCCACTGCATAATCGAATAAGATAGATGTATCATATATATAACACGGCTATCCACACATATATAGATGTCAAGAAATTAAATTTGACAACATCACACAAAAATTCCAGCAACCCAATAAAGACCACAATTACTACTTCCATTCCTATTATGTATTACATATTCCCCAATAACCCATGAGCTAGTCACCCCTGAAGAATCTCTTTACGGTACTCGACCTGAAAGTAACAAAGAAAAATATGTCACCGCCCTAAAATACATACAAAAGAACCCACCCACGCACCAATATGTCCATGTTAAAAGGCCATGAAAAAAAAAATATTCTCAACTCAATTAAAATAAATGATTCTCTTAGACCCTGTTTTTCATTGTCCCCTTCACAGAATTTGTCCTTAATAGTCCAACTTAAAATTTGGCTGTCAGACTACAGATTTTCTCTCGGATCTGGTATATTACAGAATCAGAGAAAGTAAAGAAAGACTTGTGTGATGAATCTTTTGGAGTACAATATAAATCTATCATGACAGTGCTGGCCTGCAAGATCATTAGCAAAGAAAGAGGTAAGCCAAATTTTTGTAAGACTTCTGCGAATTGATTTATAAATCCCACTGAAGTTTTAAGCAGTGGATTATCCAGCAGAATGCAAACTTAGGACCCCAAATGAAAAACCGTTAACAGTACGTGGAAAACCCAATGACAAGCAGCACCACTGCGTAAATACTTCAAAAGGATAAACAAATCAATTAATGTTAATTACTAGTAACAACAAACAAAAAAGTCTACAACAGAGAAGTAAATTTAAGCTGCTTTGATTTGAGAAACGTCTTAAAGCATTGTCTAAACTTAGTGCTCAAGAGAATTAATGGAACCTCGTAATCAATAACTTTGCGTGTGAGACTTGGTCCGACAAAACAAGGTGCCAATGGTTGTTATCTTAGGAGAGATTTTATCCATGAATTATTTCATAAATAGATAGCCTCAAGAACGGAGCAAAGGACAATTGTTTACAGGAAACAAATATTCACGTATAAAGATCATTGGCGAATGAAAGACATGACAGAAGGAGCCGACTTGACAGAGAGTAAAAAAAACTCATTACAGCAAAGTATTCTCGCATCCTCTCACATTTACTACCAACTATGGCTTTGGGCATAATGACAACAACTATATAACAAGCACTTATAACAAAACATTACCATCATCTCAGCAATTCAAATAACACTTGCCTATCATAAACATACTAACCATTTCAATCTTGACTTTGCCAAAACCATTCTGTCTGAATGCAGGAACCTACTCGAGGGGCAAAAGAAAAGAATAGGAATAAGCCATCAACCTCATGCATATGTAAAGCTTCACTACATAAACAAGTACTAACTTCTAATATATAAGTCAAAATAGCAGTCAAGGCTGCGCCCTAAAGAAAACCAATATCCCATTAATCACTCTCAAAATTTTCCATTGCCAAGCATGCAAGTATACTTTCTCATCACATATTATCTGCATCACATATTATCTGTATCCCAGACCAGTTACAAAAAAACACTAACAGATAATGCAAAAACTAGAACCAAAAAAAAAAAGACTTAGTGGTGGAGATTGTTGGATTCATGAAGAATGTTCTTCACACCTTGACTACTACAAGTTTTTGAAGAACCAACAGCAAAGAGGCAGGCAATATTATTTAGGAAAGGGCAACAATAATTTGAAAACGAACAAGAGATCAAGGACAAAAAGGCAAACGGAGAGTTGAGGGCCAAAACCTAGTAGAACAAGAAGGTAGGGTTGAAGGACTACAATACTACCAGTGGAATGATACAGATATGAGAAAGACAAGAAGACAATCTGGAGAGGACGTTTGGTATTTGTGAAGCCATATTGGCTATAGCATATCTTAGATATCCTTGAAATAACATAAAATGGCTACGCTCTTTAAAGGGTGCCACTCAAAACATTTTTTTAATGTACAAGGGTCATATCTGTTTTAGCTATTAAAAAAAAAACTGTCACAGGGCCATGGCCCTGGAAAAACTGAGTGGCACAACAGGAGACCTGTCACGATTCCTATTTCCTCGGATTAATGCCCTTGTGGGAGGTCGACTTAACATAATTACAGAGATCTTTCCATCTATCAAGCGAATTTGCTAAGGCAACAAAAACAATAACCTCATAGAATTAAGTGCCCAAGTTGCAAAAGACATTATCCAATCACTCGACATTACCTTGCTCAAAATCAGGAGGTTTTAGCCTAAAAGATAGTACCGACGTTTCAACTATCCCCTGAAGACCTCAGATTGATAGGTCTTAATCATGCCTCCGTCAGCAAGATCCTTGGCGTCAAACGTTATGTAGAATATGACTCCAGCGACAACCCCACACATCGCCTTCAAAACCTTCACAAACTCCAGCTTGCCTTTCTTTTTCTGCACAGCATCCAATGTCATCATGTACAGATACTAGCTATCACTGAAGATCGCTATTTTATGATATTTCTGTGTCTAAACGAACGGCAGATTGAAAAGAAGATCTCTTCAAAAGCCAACAAAAAAACAAACAAAAACAACAAAAAAACACACCTCGAAGCGACGGTTGTATTCGTCGATTGCAAGCTGTGCAAACCGACCGATCTCGATGCGTTCCATCTCTCCTTTAATGTCGTATGGTTGGATCATACCACAAGAGAAGACGTCAGGCATGGCGGGAACGTCAAAGCCCTAAAACGGGATCAACCAAAGGCGATTAATTCTTTTCCGTTTAAACAAAAATAACATCTGGCATGGGAAGAGGCATAAACGAATGGAACGGATTGCACATACGTCTGACTTCAAACGATGAGATCGAAAGAAGAGGTATTCCTCGTCGGTCATCTCGTGGAGCCCATCATTATAAAATTCGTCATCGGCCATTTGCTTGTCTTTGGAGCCGCTACCCTCTGCTCCCATTTGCTTCTCTTCCGGTTTAACCATATCCATGATTCTCCAAACAGTCGGCCAACAATGAGAGCGGCGAGAAGACGAACCCTGAGTCTCTAACTACTCGCACAAGTAAACAGAAAACAAATCTAAGGGTGTATGTTTTTTATCCCCTCATCGATATTTGGTTGTTTTTTAGCCTTTTTTTTTTTTTTAAATGAAAAAAGTGAGTTTGCCGTCCTAAGTTTTCAAAACAATCTAATCTCCTTTTTTGACAAAATAATCTAATCTCAATATCACATAAGCCTCAAACTTTTAAAATCACTTAATATTTCTAGCCTGAAATGAAATCCCACCATCCCTGTCATATGAATTATTTATAGCATGATTTTGACATTTGGATGTTTTTTTAAGGGAGACAATTTATTAATTTTTTTAGATAAATTGCATTTTTAGTTCTCAGATTTTACTCTATTTTACTAATGCTGGGTTCTAAAAGTTCAAATTTCAATCACTAAACTTGTAACTTTTTTAAAAGTCAAATTGCACCCCAAATCAATCCGGGTTGAAACCTAACAAGGATATAGTTTAAGGAGTGATTTTGCAACGAATAATAGTTTATAAGTATTTTGAGAAAAATGGTGACAATTTACGAAAGATTATTGTAATTTGTTCTATTCACGTGTAACGTTCAAATTGTTAGCTTGAATCGATTCAAAGACTTCACAACAATAACATAATTTAGGAAGGTGAGTTGCAACTAATAATAGTTCATGGGAAGTTATTAAAACTTTATTTAAATCAAGATGATTGGATAGTCTCTTTTGAAAATAAAATTGTACACAAATCATTACATGAGCTAATTTTTAAATTAATTTTTGAGTATTTGAATAATATTAGACATTCTTTTACTCGAACCTATTAAAAAAAATTTCGTATTTGGAGCGACACTAGTCACCCCAAAAAATCATATAAAAGAACCGTACACCAATAGGTCCATGTTAGAAGGGCATAAGAAGATAATATTTTATACTCACTCCGGATGCAAATGACAAACTTTTTACATCTATTGAAATAAAATCTACCATTCTCAGATCTTGTTGGAAAAAGATTATTTATTCTAAATTCTAATAAGTATTAGTTATGATTAAATAAAACAAATTAAGTGTAATAATATGTCTCATTTTATGAAGTGAGATAAAATTGGCTTGACTTGGTGATGGCTCATTTTTATTAAATAACTTGGTCAGCTTTAAATCTTATGTTTATAAGAACTTAGAATATGATTTCTTATAATTGAATCTTTTCTCCCTCATTTTTTTCCTCCCAAAATTTATCGGACTTACTCAAAATTTGCCTTTTTAACTCGAGATGTTTACTCAAAATCTGCCTATCAACTGGGTGACCAAAACCGTGAACTCATATCTCTTCCTCTACCAAAGGAACTACGAAAAAGTTATGGGAACTTCAACTCTAGGTCAGGTGAGGCAGATTTTCAGTCGACGACTTTGCACTAATCGGCTGCCGGCAACAGAGCTGATCGAGAGGTGTGGGAGAAAATCAATTGACTAATGAATCTTATAAAATAGAAATTACACTGTTATTGTGGAAAATTGCTTGGAACTTGCTACCTTGCAAATCCAATATTAGTAGGACTATGACATTGGATTCAAATTTTGCTCGCTGCCTCCTCTGCAATAATAGTGAAGAATCTAATTCATGTGTTCTTACTTCTTACATTGTCCTCTGACGACCTTTGTATGAAGGGAATCTCTTTGGCCCTCGACTACACTCTCTCTTCATAGCAATACAATTGCAGACAAAATCAAAATGATTTTGGAATTAGATATAAAGTTTCGGTTTCTCTCCTGATGATGTGATAAATTTTAAATATAAATTGACCAATAAGAACAAAGAAGTAAATTAGAAATATGGAGTGTTTGTTTACTCAAAATTTCGAATAAATCAAACACACTTCAAAACTTTTAACATTTACACTAACACACTTCACAATACAAATTTAAATAAATAAAAGATTTTCAAAATTTTAAAAAGGTTCTTTAAAATTTTGACAATCCAACACTTCCAAATTGATCTTGTTGCCGTTGGAGTTAAAAATAAATAAAAATCGACACTAAGTCCAAAGGAACAAAAAGAAATAGGTACGTGCCAGTGAGCTGTAGCTCAATTAGCACCTCCTCCCTTTTGGGAGGGCTAGATCCCGGGGTCGAATCCCCCTTCCCCGCAGGTTGGGTCCTGCTTCTCCAATTTGAATAGAAAAAAAAAAGAAAAAAGTACGTGATTACCTTTATCAACCCAAAAATAATTGAAAAAACGCAGCTATCATCTTTCATGCTGATAATATATATATACTCTCCGTGGCAGTAACGGCGGGTCGCTTCGCCTCTCTAACAAAACGACGCCATCTGATCCTCATCACTATGAAATGACTTCTTTAACCTCCGCCGCCGAACTAACTCGAAGTAACTCATAGGCAAAAATTTGAATCTTCTAAGCCCCAAACCCTTTGAATCCTTCGTAGCAGAAAATAACGTGTAAGTTTGTGGTTTAAACCGTTCACGCTGAAATCATAAAATGGTCGTCTTTTCTATACGAAAGTTTATAATGCGAAAAGCCAGCGGAACTTCTTCGCTTTTGCAGTTCAGCTGTTTGAAACAGTTCCTCTTCAGCGTCTAAGACTTACGTGTCTCATATGTATGTTTGCTTGTGATTGTGTTTTTTTTTTTTTTTTGGCAGAATAAACTCCTATTCGGAACTGCTGGTGTCGTGATGGATAAAGCCGACTTTCAAAGTTTTCTGAAGGTTCTCCCCCCTGTAGAATTCTGCTGTGTCTATGGCTCAGCTCTTCATCCAAACAATCTTGACAAGGTTTTACTTTGTTCTTGCCTTTTTACTTAACTTTTGCTCTTCCTAAATGCAAGCATTTTTTTGTTCGTTCTTTTTCTTTTTTCTTGCTTTGGACTAATGAATTCTTGCACTCTAGTCAACCATGGTAGATTACATTCTTGGAGTATCAAATCCAGAGCAATGGCATTCGCAGGTAAGTTTTAAATTTGAGCCCTTTCTGCATATTTCCTTGTAAGGAACAAAGTCTGTTGATATTTCCTCTGAATTTAACATTACTCGTTCACAATCCAGAATCTAAAAATGAACAAAAATCACTATGCCTCATGGTTAGCGCACCTTGGCGGCGCAAAACTGGTTTGCTCTCTCTCTCTCTGTGTTTGTTAGGTTTTGGTCACACTTTATCTGATGCTATATGTTGGTTCGTTGTGTTAGATCACTGAAATTGCAGACGAAATTGGTGTAGGAGTACACTTCAACCCTTTTGTCAGTTGGAATAACAAGGTATTGACCATTCAATTGCTCGAACTCACGAGCTGTGTCTGTGACTGTGTGAGCATTTTACAGTATCTGTTAGCATTTTATGTGCATTAAAATTTGGCTTATGTCCTGATATGGCATGTACTGTCCTCCGAATAATTTCCTGCAATTGTCTCATATAAGCACATTTAACAGATGCTCAAATATGGGGTCGTTCGAATGCATGACTTGATTCAGGACATAATAAATTGGGAGAGATTCTACTTGAGTGGTCGTTTACAGAAGCCGGTATGTCCTAGCTATTAGTGCTTTTGGAAACTTCCTCTTTTTTTTCTTTGTCTCCAATTCATTTCTTTTATATTGGCTGCCTAGGAGAACATATTGCAAAGTGATATTAATAATTTCAAAATGTTTTCAGGTCCAACTTACCTTTCCAAAGGAGAAATAAAAAATTAAAAAGTAGCTGGGCGAGAAATCTTTTGGCCTTATCACATTCGTTCCTTTTCATCAATTAAGTAAATATTTTTGCTGTTGTTGACTCCCGGCATTATGTGATTCGTTGTTTAGTGGCATCTGCACGTCCTGGGTTCCATTTCAATCCTGCATAAATATGTCAATATAGAGGTTTTGACTCATATAGTGTCTTTATAAGATCAAATTAGTAGGTACTCTTTCTGTCTGCTGCTGATGTCCTTATAATGTCTCATCTTCTAAATTGCTTGTGTTGGCTGTCTTAAACTTCCTCTGCATTGAATTTTCGTCATAGTCTGGGTCTGTGATCATAAACATGGTCTTTCTGATTAGTTTCTTTGATATCTGAATCTCAAGCAAGTTTCGATATGTTCATACAGGTTTGTATTCTCGTGGATAATCTGGATATAGAAAAAGTAAATTCTGCTAATTTGAGGGCTGCAATTTCTGCTTCCCTACTCCTTTTGCCACCGAAGTTCACTGAGGTTTGCTCCTTCTTCAGTCTTTGATCACTGTGGAATTACCACAATTCATAGTTATTTGTTCTTGCAGGAGGATCTATATGCCAAAATATGTGGCCTCTCTTACATGGGCGATTTGCGTATGCTTTTTAAAGGTATAGAATTGATGAAAAAGGAAAGAGATGATTAAATTTATTATTATATTTATTTAAAAAAAGTGATAATTTATAAAAAGATAATTAAAAAATTTTTTATAAAATAAAATTTTAAGAATAAATACAGCCGAACATCCACTAAATGAAAAATATAGTATATTTTTTTTCACGAGAATAGAAAGAGAAAAAGTAAAGAAAGAAGGAAGAGATTGAAAGTTCCAAATGATTCCTTCGTCGGATTCCTCGTTTTTTACTTTCCTTTCACTCTGGACGTGGGAGGAAGCGCTGGACTCCAGCATAGACCAAAATTCACAATGGAGGGTCTTTATTTCTCTAATCCAAATACATCCCATTACAAGCTTTACGAACTTTAACATAGTAAATTGAGAATATTGTGAAAATTGAGTATTGGAATTTTATAGTTTTGTGAGAATGTAATAAATTATTTTATAGGAGTTAATGAAAATTGAGGAAGAAAAGTTGAATTTTATGAGTTGGTGAAAATATTATGAAATTAGTAAGGAAAATTATTAGAGTGAAATTTTTTATATTTATTACAGTGAAAAAAGATGATTTGATATTGAGAGATTTTAAAGTTATTATTTGATAAAATTTTGAATTAGTTAGTTTAAAACTAAAATTTTGAATAGATAAATTTTTTTTGGATAGTTGGTGATTTGCTAACGCAACATATTAAAAGTAAAAAATTCCAATACATCCAAAGTGAAAATTTCTCAATAAATCTTGCTAATCCAAATACATCCCATTACAAAAAATAAGACAAAAAATCCCAATACATTTTAAATTGAAAATTTCTCAATAAATATACCTCGCTAGTTCAAACGTCATAAAAAGGGCTCTTGAAAGTGTACATTAGACATACAATCAAGAGTTTAAATCATCAGTTATATGAAAAATTCGCGACTTGAAAGAGTATCCAAATTTCTCTCCTTATCTAAAAAATAATTAATATGTAGTTTTTTTCTATTTTTTATTTTTATAATTTGTTCTTATTATTTTTTATAATTCTTTTTACAAGAATTATATGGTATAATTTAAAGTGAGAAATACATTGCACAAATTCTGCTGAAATTGTATTAATTATCATAAAAATTTATAATTATACCTTAAATTTAGGCATTAGGCTCTAATATTGTTCCCCCCGACTATAAAATTATGCAATGAAATAGGTGGTTAAGAAGTGAGATAGGTGGGACAACTCCGGACAAGGAATACAAAGGATGCGTAGGGGTGTTCATTTTTATCGGCGGGGTTAACCCTAAAATCACCACCGCTACCGGTACCTGAAGGCAAGTTATTATATCTTAGCGGTGCGGTGGAGTGTCAAATTGTGTTCGTTTTGCGATGAGGTGACGGTTTCGCCAAACGATCTACACTATACCGTAACCCCCCTAGTTGAGATTTGAAATGATTATTGATTATGTTATATACTTTTGTTGGGCTTTTTTGGAATATGTTAGTTGGTTTATGTCACATTGTTTGACACTTTTATTGACTTTAGTCATTATGTTTGAATATGATATTATGTTGAATTTTGTTGATAGCTTATTATATTTGTTATGATTATTAATGATTATGATATTATGTTTGAATAGGTTATGTATTTGTCCATTTGATATAATTATTGATTATGATATTATGTTGGAAATTTAAACAATTATGATATTTGAATGATTATATTTTTACTTATATATAGGCATCAAATGATCTTAATGGTCTAAAAAAATTCAAGGAAAACAGTACAAAACAGTGAAAAAAAAATGAAAAGTCTAAAAAAAAGCTTTTTTTTTTTTTTTCCAGCATTATACGGCGTATAACTGTTACAGTTAATAACGTCACCGGCAAGGATGGTTATTGTGCCTTAACAGTGCGGTAGCGGTATCAATTATGTGATTCTATCAATTGCGATGACGGTGACGGTAACGGTGACGATTTTCACCAACGTTATATACTAAACTACCGTTAACCCCCTAAAAGACGGCGAATCAGCCCAGAGTTTGCCGGGTTTTTTTTTTTTTTTTTTTTTTTTTTTTCTTGAAGGTTAAGGTGGCCGAATTTACATTTTCGGACAAAGATCCTGCTTGTGTACAGATACTCCCTCTGTCTGCGTCGCAGAATCACGTGAATAATTCGGCCCCCACCAAAACCCTCTCCCGGTAAGGAGGTAGCTCCGATAAAGTCGCCCTTCCAATAACCCATTCTAATACGGCGGCGAGAAGCATCTCTCTCTTTCTTTCCTAGGAAGATATTTAAATGGCGGTTCTTTTCTCTGTTTGCTCCCTCTCGTTTTTTACAGGTATCTCTCTCTCTCGTTCTCACATGTGTCACGTGTACATCGTGGAAGCCCTAACCCTCCGGACGATTCTCGTGTTTATGTTTTGTCTTTTGTTGTCATAGTGGATTCAGTTTTCAATTTTTTCCTTGAGTCTTCTCTCTAGTCGACGTAATTTTCTGTCCTACATTTTTTTTTATAGCTATGCAATTTCTGCCATATGCATGTGTGTGAATATAGGGGTGATTTTGGAGTATGGACGTATCTTCTGAGTGGCCGTTTATGGAACTAATTTCTTAGGTTATAGACTGACCTGAAGAAGAAGGTGCTGTGTGAATGAAGAGCCGGGGCAGCTGAAACGGGCGGCGATAGATGCTACGGCAGGGGCAATTGCCGGCGGTATATCGCGGACGCTTACGTCGCCACTTGATGTAATTAAGATCAGATTTCAGGTAATATTTTTGGTTCCATATCTTTTGATTTTTTTGCGGCCAATGGAATCCTGACTGCAGCGGTTGAACTTGAGCCATACATTCTGCAACTATTAGTCGTTTTTCGACGTGTTGTGTTCGTCGCTAAATTATGTGCCTTTAGGGAATTTTTTAATCACCTACCCACATAAGATAAGATTTTAGTGTTATAGGATTTGAATGTCAAATTTTTAACTGTTCTGCAGATATCATTAGACCTTAAGGGCTTAGGTATTGTACGTATTCTACTTGAATTGGCTAAGCACTTGATTATGAGGCTTGCTCAAATTCTTTGAGATAGTGAAATTTGTGCGTTGCTTTCCAAATGGGAAATTTTTTTTTGAGTTTGAGATTTCAAGTACCTCTTGATAGGATGTGAAAACATTTGTGTTTTGAAAGACAAGGGGATGGCTGATTCAGTTATGTATAGATTGTCTTCATATGAAAGTTGGGATATGTGGGGTGTGTTTGAATTGTTAAATTTTAGGTATTGGAATTTGGTGAAAAGTGAAAGAGAGATGATTTTTTAATATATTTATAGTGAAAAGTAATGATGTGATGGAGAGAGACATATTATATTTTTTATTGTGTTAAAATTTAGAAGTGTAAAATTTTACACTTCAAACGCACCCGTGGTTGTCGGCTGATGCCTATATATATTTTAAAGGCTGTTGTAGTAAAGCAAATTTTTTAAACATCTGCTGACAGGTTCAACTTGAACCCACAACTTCTTGGGCTGTGCTCCGAAGCAATTGTTCTGGAAGATCAAAATACACTGGAATGCTCCAAGCAACAAAGGATATATTTAGGGAGGAAGGCTTAGCGGTATGATGACTGATTTGTGGTATATCATTGTTTACCATTTCCCCCCTCTAAATGTTATCTTGTGTCAGTAAATGTTGGCAACACCTTCAGTTAGCAATTTCCTTGGTTGATTACAGTTGTATGCTGGCTCTTTCAATTGGCTATTGAGATGTAGGTCAATAGGCAATTCAATTTACCGATTTTAGAAAGGTATCTAGGAAGTTAAGAGTGTTGATTTGAGCTTCTGAGCAATGAAGCTACTCAACTTCGTGGTGTTTGCACCTTGCTGACTCGGTCTATGCTGCAATTATTTTGTTGAACTATAGGTTAAAAATGCCCTTGTTAGCATGGAGGGAGGTTAAACACTGATTATTCAGATATAATGCCTTTCAAGCGTTATTATCCTTGTCATTCCTAAGATCATAGAAGTAGATTAGTCTGCAAATATAGAAACGTCTTCATGCACTCCTTGTGGGGGATATCTACTTTACGATGTTGAATCTTGCTTGCATATATTCTCGCATCAATGTCAATCCAATCTTCCCTATAAGTTACAAAGCCTGGTAGTGGATGTCTCAAGATAATGCACTCTATGTGATTCTGTTTCTTTTTTTCCGACTGGGTTGGTGGTTTAAGACACTCTAATACTGCTTTAGGGAATTTGTTTTGAAATCCTATCCTAAAGTCAAGTTTGCATGAATTTAACCTTTTTTTTACAGCCTTATAAAGCTAATTGCTTGTGGGAGGGTTTTTGGCTAGGAAATGTCCCAGCTTTACTTATGGTTATGCCATATACTGCCATACAATTTACTGTGTTACACAAATTCAAAACGTTTGCAGCTGGTTCATCGAAGACAGGTGTGTACGACAGCTTTCTCAGATGAGACTGAAGCATTTTGTTTCATTATTTGTCAATCTGTGCATAGATCTAATGATTTACCAGCTAATTGTAGTTCAATCCTGATTAATCTGTACATAATTGTTATTGAACAGGAGCTCCAATATTTTACTGTGAAATTATGCTATGTTGATCTTTTTATTTCTGCAACCTCTCTTGGGCATGGTTGCCAATTCGTCCGTATTAGCAGTTTAGGATGCTTTTATCTGATCTCATTTTAAGCTTCCTTTTCCTTGTCTTGGAAATAGGATCTTATTTTGTAAACATCTCTGTTTCTACCTATAGTACTGGATCAACATAACTCTAATGAGCTGTACCCAGTTTAAAGATGCTAACAGTTTAATATCTGAGTAGATGATTAGATGTTTAGCTGTGTCTATTTCTCTATCTCCTATGTTTCATGGTCTGGCTGTTTTTCTGTTATCATGCAGAGGACCACATTCACTTGAGTCCGTATCTGTCCTATGTTAGTGGAGCATTAGCAGGTTGTGCAGCCACACTTGGATCGTATCCATTTGATCTTCTACGAACAATATTAGCTTCACAGGGTGAACCAAAGGTATTGAATTGGAGTAGATGCATAAATTTTTCTCATGTTGTGTTGCAAACTGAATTTCCTTTAGCATATATGACTAAATTGAGGACCTCTTCTGCGGGCTTATGAGTCATGCAATTCATATAACTTTTTTCAATTCCATTATGTCTTTTTAGTATTCTTTTGCACTTACAAAGTGATGCATGTCACTCATGTTTTTATGCCATGAATCTTGCTATTCTTCATGGCCTTACCATTACCATATTGTCAGACGGCAAATGCTATGATTCCATTGAAGTTAAAAATGTCTTATGACGAAATATCTC
The DNA here is from genome assembly GCA_003952965.2 of Morella rubra. Taxonomy (NCBI): domain Eukaryota; kingdom Viridiplantae; phylum Streptophyta; class Magnoliopsida; order Fagales; family Myricaceae; genus Morella; species Morella rubra. The sequence goes on from CM025849.1 coordinate 33,313,219, forward strand.
AGCAAGAGGACAAAAAGGAGAGGGGAAAAGAAAGGGTGTTTTGAGAGAAGAGAAGAGAGGGGGGGGGGGGGGGGGGGTTCTTGGAAATATCAGTAAGGATTTTTCATTGACATTTTATGTCTTCCATTTGTGTATTGTGTATCTTGCTAGCTGAAGTAAACTGGCCTGGAAATTACCCAAAGCCAAAAATTGCCTCTAAATATTTATCAGCAGTGTTTAGGACTTTGGGGCGAAGAATCTAGGGCAGAATCAACATAGGCTGCACAGGCTGGTACAGGAGGCCTGAAAGGGTTGCCCAAGCCTTGGCTAGGCCTGATAGAATGACAACCTTGGATGACCGTGTCCTGGCTATATAGTTCATATTTGAGTTCTTTGTTTTAGCTCGGGATTTGGTTCAGTACTAAGACTAGAATGAAGAAAGGATGGCCTCAGCTCAGATGGGAATTGAGGCACAGTGGTTTTTCATTGTGTATAGAAGTTGTTGATCAGGATAGTGGGCAGGGCCTATTTTTCCTTCCTTGAGGTATCTTTTTTCACAAAAATCTTGGCAGCCCAATGTTGGTGTTTCTTGCCGGTCAATTTCTCTATCTATCTATGATCCTTCCACTGGGCCCCTACAAGTGGCTTGATTATGGAAGTGACAAACTTCTCTATTATAAACAAGCATGTAATCTTTTTCATTCTTGGAAATTCACATGCCTTGACATCACATACAAATGCTCACCACCTTTTTTATGCTTGCTTTCTGCGAAACAATAGTTCATGCATAGGCAATTGAACTCATTTATATGATACTGTCTTACCAATACATGACTACATTTAGGTGTATCCAAACATGAGGTCTGCGTTCCTTGATATAGTTAGAACTCGTGGGTTCCGAGGATTGTATTCCGGATTGTCGCCAACACTGGTCGAGATTGTTCCTTATGCTGGTCTTCAATTTGGCACCTATGATACCTTCAAGCGATGGACTATGGTAAGACACTAGCCAAGTTTTCTATTGAGATGGCTTCCCTCAGAGTATAGGTTTTATGGCATTTGCTTGTACTGTGTCTTGGACAAGGAAACAGAGAAATCAGGACTGTGTCTGGTAAAAGCATCCATCTCATATGTTTAGATTATATACGCTAAGGTAAAGTGCATGCATCCAATTATAGGTCTGAAGGTTTGGGTTTATCAATATAGCCAGCTTAGAGAGCAATCTTGCTTTTCACTCCTACAAGTTAACAGATTTAGGCATTTGTTCTTGACCTCGTACACTTTATTTCATCAATTGTAGGCCTGGAACAGGTATAGGTCTTCTAACTCAAGCTTAACCAGTACTGAAGATGGACTTTCAAGCTTTCAGCTTTTCGTCTGTGGGTTGGCGGCTGGGACATGTGCCAAACTTGTCTGTCATCCACTTGATGTGGTCAAGAAAAGATTCCAGGTAGATATCTCACCTACTCGAAATCTTTATTCTAGCAATGACTTTATACGAACAACCTTCACAATGATGAATCTTCTTTATGAGGTTTGTCAGGTTCCTTCTCTCTTCTGTGAGTGCCTTTTTGTTCTTGTTTGTGGTGGGGGGGGCCAGTACTGTTAGCTTCTTCTGAATGTGATAAGTAACAACAAAGTCCGTCAAATTGTTTCATTAATTGCCTGGATAAGATTGTCTTTCTTTTACTCAAGAAACATTGCTCTTTTGAATAAATATTGATTTGCTCGTCAGTTTTTTTTTTTTTTCTTTCCCCCCGGCTTTTCATTTTATATTCAGCTCTTTACTTTAGGCTCTTTTGTTGCTTTTTGTTCTTAGATCTAAGTTAGTTTAGGTGCATTTTATTAAGATTGCTGTCTAGCAATCTCAAAGGGGAGTAGAGAATAGAAAGACAAGTAAACACTGAAACTCTGATATCAGGTTTTCCCCTCCTTGCCAACTTGGATGTGAAAATCTTCTTTTTTGGGGTTATTGCAGGTAGAAGGACTGCAGAGGCACCCTAGGTATGGTGCTCGAGTCGAGCATGATGCTTATAGAAACATGTTTCATGCTGTGCGCCAAATCTTGCAGCTGGAGGGTTGGGCTGGTCTTTATAAGGGCATAGTCCCATCAACCGTCAAAGCTGCTCCAGCTGGTGCTGTAACATTTGTTGCGTATGAATATACATCAGACTGGTTAGAGTCCATTTCGACTTGATGCTAACCATATTTTTTTTTCGATCTTTCGTCCATTTTTTTTCCCACGGAAATGTTTGATCCCTTCAAAGAAGTCAAGGCTGGGGAATTATAATTCTTATTCTATTTAGGCATGTCGTCATTAGGGCATACAATTATAGTTGTAGAAGTGGCAAAAATTTTGAGGCTAGAGCAATCAGAACTTTTCGCAACTGTATTTGGGATCGTGTGATTGTTTAATTTATTTAAAACAGCATTCGTACGGCGGCTGTTTGTCAGAAATCTGTTTGTGATTTTCCATATTAACGCGTACGCCCCGCTCCTAGTTGGCAGCCAGATGTCCCAACGACTACTGTAGTTGGATGAGTTTAGTAAGCCATTTCTTACGTCAAAAGGGAACAAAAACTGGTTATAAGGGTTTTTGCCCCCCCTTTGGGTAAATGGATACTTGTAGACTCGCAGCAGCGGACTTGAACCTGGCATCAATGTGCTAAATCTGATGCCATTGAGCTAACATGTCAAGGAAATTTCCGATTTTTGGGGCATATTATTGTGTGGCCAAGTGTAACTTCATCTCGAGTTCAAGCCTGCATCTAATAGGCAAGGAATGACACATTTGTGACCCGATTGTCCGAATGAACAATTTCCTATAACGCAGAAAACACTAGAGGTTGGTAATTGTTATGATATCAGGGGTTCTGATTGTCTTGCAAGGGTAACCACGGAACCACTCAACACGCAACAGATTAAACGAGAGTCCTCTGTTATGAGTCAAGGTTTTGAATCAAGAATAACCACTTTCTATGAGATAAATATATTTTTCACTCCTGAATTTCGGGGATCTTAAGCACCTTCAACTTTGCATTTTGAGACATTCAACCCTTTTAACTTTTGTATTAACTCTTAACAAAAGAATTGGCGCACTTGATAGACACCTGATTTTTTGGCATGTAATTTTATATTTATACCCTCAATAAGGGTCAACTTACATGGATGGGTTGGGAATATAAATGTAAAATCATACAACAAAAAAATCCTTTGTCTGTCACATGCTCCATTTTTTGTCCGAGTTAACGGAAAATTTAACGGCAGAGTGTAGACCTTCCAAAATTTAGGGGTAAAAAGTGTATTTATCCTTGTGAAAGATGCGCAACAATCTCATGCAAATATTTTACGAATTGGTTCCCCAACTGCCAATCCAAACAACAAATTCTCATTTCGTGGGTTAATATAAGATGTACCAACGTATCTCGAAAACTCAGCTTAGGATGTCCATTAGGACGCTACACAAGAAATTATCGTACAAAATCTCACAGATGTCAATTAAAACTAATAACTGGAACTTTCTAATTTTAAATTTTTATGCAATTGTATTCCGGATATCTTCCGGGTGGTCGCTTCACGGAACCTTCAAATTCCTGCTAGAACCAGCTCTTCTTATTCAACAGAAAGTCCTGTCGCGCAGAAGTGAAATATCTTCATGTATTGTTTTTTTGTTTGCTACTGTCCTCTGGAGGCAGTGATACGAACTGCAGAATCCTTTGAACCTGCTCAACATCAACTCTGAATTTTTCAGCTATCTGTTCGACATTCATAGGTCCTTCATGGTCATCAGCTTTGCCTTGATGCAGGAGGATGATGTGGCGCAGCTGTGCCACGTTCAAGCTTCCTGGTAGGACGGGCCTTTCCTCATACCTGCCAGAATCTGGTTTTGTGTTCCGCAGCTTTGGCATCGGCTTATTATACCTCTCCACCACGAATGCCTGAAACAACAGATTTAGTATCCTCACCATTTATCCCGTACTCTCTTACACACAATTCAATTAACTGGATCAAACAGTTAACAAGGTCATAATAGGGTGCAGCTTTAGATATGAAAATTAGAGCAAAGCAGAACTCTCAGGACAAGTATAAATCTCCCATATCATTGATAAAGATACTGTTTAGTAGTAATTATGCAGCTTCATCTACAGAGGCATATGATTCAATCTATTGAAATAGGTAAACGAAGCATTATCCACCACAGTAGGCAAGTTTGTGCAGGTCTGAACTTAGAGGAAGACTCTATCTCAGATAACATGTAGTAAGAAAATCAGTCAAAAAGTAATCTTTAAGTGCAATCATAATGTTACTCAAAATGCACCAACTTTATCTGAGTATGAAAGCATTGCAGCGGCATGATATTGCACCAACTAATTCAAAAGAAACATAAAGTTAAGAGAGGGTGGGGGGTTATCTTCAAATTCGAGAGTTGTACACCCTACTATTTCAGTTCTCAAAATAGGAGTTATGTAAAGCACAGCAGCAACTTCGTTAACTTACCTCACCCATCTCAAGTTTCCCACCAGGCTTTGATGTAATTCTACCAACCATATGATTAAGCATGGCATCGTACTTTGGATCTCGTTCTTCAAGCACATTGTCGGCATTGATTGTTGGGGTATCATCTATTGCAAAGTGGATACGATATTGGGAATCAGTATAGAACGAATTCAGCATTCCTAATCCCAACAATCATATCTAGAAGCCTATAATCCAAAACACACGCGAATGCAAGCACGAGTGCCTATGGTTATCACATCGATTTCATAGTATTCATCTGTCCAAAATCTCTTTGGACAGAAAAAAAAGGCTACTAAAAAGACCTATATTTGCGATGATGTGCCGTAGACTATACATGTAGGTCTCTGTTTCCGACTAAAAGTAGGCAATTTAACAGTTCTTTTGATTCTATAAGCAGCAACTTAGCACACAAACATTTTGGTAATCCACTATGAGTGATTTATATTTTCCATCAATTACGCTAAAAATTATCAATCTTTACTTCCAATCACCTACTATGTGCGTGCGTCCGAGTTTTCCTCACTCATTTGAGCAACGACTTGAGATTCTCCACAATATACCGCAAATAAGATATAATTCCTCATTCAGTTGTAATTACGAAGGAGATAAATTCAGCTTATTGTAGCTGTAATCGAAAACTCCAAAACCCCCCATATCCTGCAATCTCTAAAATAATCACAAAAAACGAGAGCATAACTGCCGAAAACTCACCAGAATCAGTAGTGTCTTGCCCGCTGGTCTTCGGAACCTTCAACTCGTCGGTGGGACTAACTACTGGTGGCGGCCGATCGACAGCGATCTTAGATTTTGGGGCGGGGGAGGACGCCGCAGGATCAATACTCGAAGATGTTCGGATTCTTCCAGATGCTCGACGCAATGCCTGACCCATTCTTTCTCGAGGAGTCGCAGGGACTCGCACACGTAAACGCAAAAACTACTTACGTTCTGTTACTGCAACTCCAATGGCTCCTTGTCTGCCCCGGGGAAAAATAAAAAAAGAAAAGAGAATATTGTTCAATGAACCCTCTATTTGTTTTTTCTATGGAAAATAAATAATACGAGCATTAATTACTAGCCCATGTGGAAGGGTAATCATCAGCATGAAGCACATTTACGTGTAATTATAATTATATTAGGTTAAACTCACTTAATTAATTTAATAAGATTAATAAATAAACACATAAGTTGATAAATGACTTAACCAAGTTTGAACATAAAAATTTTAACCTTTTCTTTTCTTAGTAAAAAAAACTTTTAAGGGATAAATAATCATGAATTTAAGTCAAAGTCTACTACCACTTAACTTCAAAAATTTTATATATAGCGCGGGAACCACCAAAAGTATAATAGAATTACTGTGATTCGAACTTCTTTAAGAGCAAATCCTAGATCTTAAGCACAGTTTGCATATCAATAAGCTACCACCCCGTCAAGTTTGATAGAAAAATAAAGGAATCAAATTATTCGTCTTAGAATTTAATTTAATTTTTGTTAATTTTTTTTAGATGAAATGTTCTTTTTTGCTCTCTTTTTCTTCTTTATTTTTCAATACTGTTAAACATTTTGATAGAATTATTTTCCTCATATTTCATGGAAAACCTATCTATCACATGAAAAGTTAAGATCAATTGCTTAGCAGACTTCTTTTTGGATGCGTATGAATGAAGATCTCCTGTCAGAAAGAAAGGAAACAAAGAGAAGAGAAAATAAAAGAGACAAAAAGAGAAAGGATAGACTTTGCGGAGGATATCTTCTAACGTTTATAATAGAAGCTTTGGACCCATGATTATACATAAAGAAAATCGAGTAAACATAGTTTTGGTGCGGCTAACAAACGAGTAAACAGTAACAAAGAGAGTGGCAATGAAAATAGTTTCCACTCGATAAAAGCTGGTCAAAATATTTAAAAATAATATTTAAAGCCTACAGACATCATATAATATATATGGTCCCATAAAAAAATCTACTTTATCTAATAATTAATACAGATTTTTGTTAGAATTTTCTATAATTTATTATTTAAATTGTATCACGTAATTTAAAAAGAGAGATAGATAATAAATATAATTTATTGTAAAATTCATAAAACTTTATATAAATAATATTAATTGATGTAAGTTTCAGCTATTATCTCTATTTCTTTAAATCTAAGTGGAAATGACAAGGCATGCTGATGTAAAGAATTTGCGCGGTGGGTTCGTCCTAATTCTCGTACGAGGGACTAGACAAGGGTGCAAACGGCACAAGGCTTCCAGGAAAACTAACAAGACAAAAGGGACCCCCAACGTCCAGTACATTTAAAAATGCGCAAAGAACCCAAACATAAACGCAATCAGATTTCCAAAGCCGCATGCAGCGGCAGCACCGGTCCCCGGAGGGAAGGAGAGACAAACCGCTGCCCGTATCTTCTTCCCGCGAACGTCGGATTGGACGGGCCAAACGGCAAGGAGCACAAAAAGCGGAAGGAGACCAACGAAGCCGTGGGTTTGCTAGGCGCGTGAAGTGAGCCGAACGCCGGAATCTCGGAGATCGTAGGCCGCTGAGGTCGGCCTCCGTGCGCGTGAGTGCTGCCGGCCTTCAAAAAGAAGTCGGGCTAAGCGGTGTACTCCGCCAGATGAGAAAGCGAAAAAAGACCGACGGTCGCCGTCCCGACTGTACAGATCGGCCGGCAAAAGACCGACCGATAGAGGAGGAGGCGAGTTTTATTTATTTTTTTGACTGATTCGGGGAACAAGGATTTCTTTCATTCATCACATTTGCTGTATACACTATTGAAGGAGCCAGCTTTGAAAGCAGATATCCGAAAAGGATACCCCAAAAGAAAACAAGAACAGCTTGGTGCCCCATTTGCAGGCAGAGAAGGTTGCATTAAACCAAGCTCGACTAATTAACCAAATATGATATTATAGAGATTAGAACTCATTTCGCCGTATCAATTGTTGACATGAAAACAAAAGGAACCACCATGGACATAAGAACATGCTTCCAAATTGAGCAGTGAAACAGTGATCTTCGTTCTGGTTGGGAACTGAGACTGATGCTGCAACTAAGAAGACTAAAGAAAAAATGGACCTTTAATTTGTCACATGTCGAAATGACGAATTTAGCTGTGAATACTGCCTGTGAAATGAAGCGATAGACATTCTCAGTACGGTACCTCCTACCACGGGCTTTGTCTAATGAAAAACAGCCTCTTGAATAGCCTACTCGCATTTTACTTCCATTTCTGAAATCTTTACGGACGCCATAGATGCTGAACCAGTTAGAAGAGTGAAAGAACAGCTTGCTCCCTGTAATGACGGGTCATCATTGCGGTTGAATGAACCGAGTGTTCCTTTAAAAAGCACTCGAGAACAAGAACCAATTCCCATTTCAGGCCTGAAGCTTTGTCAACATGTCGCCATTGCTATGATGTACCCCATTTGCCCTTTCCTCGACTTTCAAATCGACCACACTACTACCAAAATCCTCAGTAGCTTTCACTTGAGCACGACTGCGTCGAGAAGGTCTGAAGTTTTCTTGTGAAGAGGTATCTCTGCTCTTTCTCTTCTGCTTTGGGTCTAGGTATCCAAAAGCAAGAGCTTCTAGTGCTTTAGTAGTCGGTGGACGGCTCCTCGTGCTGTGTCTCCGGGAATTTATGTTAGGCAGCTGTTCAGGACTAGGGACAGAGTCGGACGGTTTGACAACATTGGGATCATCTGGTTCCTTGTTCACTTCATCATGCTCTGTTTCTTTTATCTCTGTCATGAAAGCTTCAGCGTCTGAAGGAACAGGTAAGTTCAAGTCAATCAGCGTCCTAGGTTGATATGCCTCGTGAGAATGTTCGGCAGCAAAACAGGACTCACCTCGAATGCCTTCATCACTGATGATTGGGCAGCCTTTAGAAAAGCTAGAACATGGTTTCTTCTCCCGTGATGAATCCATTTGAGAACGAACATTCTCCCTAAAATCAGGGTTTTCTGCAGAGCCACTGGCCTTCTCTTGTTTTAATGATGGATCTCGCAAGATGTTGAATTTGCTGCGGTTCATCTCTGTGCGACCACAAGCATTTAGTTTCCGCCGTCGTTTTGCAACGGGAGGTAAATGGTTTTTGTTGTCTGGTCCTGCTCTCCGGCTCACTTGGCACTTCGTGGTTTTCCTAGGCTTTGCGTTAGCGTCACTGCATATACTGGCCTTCTGTTCACAGGAAATATTCACAGCTAAATTCGTAGGATCTAGGCCATTGGCCAGAAAACCTCCGTTGGAAGCATTATCCTCTAAACAGGCCCTGCTAAAAGAGGTTTCCTGGTCAAAGTTGTTACTGATGGCTCTAGTTTCTTCCCTATCAAACCCCGAGTTACCAGCAGAGTCAGATTTTTCCGTTGCCTCAGAATTATCCTCATCCTCTTCTTCGGAATCAGTTCCAGAGGTGGAAGTATTTCTAACTCCAGATGGCAAGCTTCTCAGTTCTCTCACCTTGATTGTTTTCCCATTAGCCAAACTCGTATCCACAACAGTAAACTTCAAGGCATCAGTCCCGTGATTAGGAGTTCGTGGCTTAAGATAACAGTGGCGTTGCTGCTCAGGGAAATCTCCTTGCCCGAGCTTTGTTTCATCAGCCCACCCATTTTCTTCTTTGCTTCTGTAGTCATCTGTCCCAATTTCAAGCTCAAGAAGCCCTGGTTCTGAAGCGACTTTACTCAGGACATCGCTAACAGAATCAAAATAGTGGTTACCTTTCACCAGTTTCCTTCTTGAAAACTTCTTAATACCGGGGATAAGAAACACCAAAGAATGCTTGGAACCAAAAGCACAGCCATTACTAGTAGGCTGCTCAGAATGCCATCCTCTCGCCAGCAAACGGGGCCACACTGCTTCCCAGAAGAGGTCATTTGATCTCCCTTTGCTTAGCCGGAAGTCTCCTGTTAGAAAGTTGACAATTTCTAAGGTTGTAAGCGTGGAGCATGCCTTGCCAATTGGTATCTCAGGGCGAACAGGAACAACTTGAGTGGACTTCAGAGGCTCCATAATGCCCGTGAGATCTTGCTTTCCTTTACCGATTCCAACTGCCTCTACAAGAGCGTTCAAACCAACTGAAGCCCTCAAAATGAATACATACTCTTCCAGTAACATTTTTCCTTCCCCGAATGCCTTTGAGACCTGCCAAATGGTTTAAGTTCGTACTATCAGTTAGTTGTTTCTTTTTGGTTTCCTTTTTCTTTTTTTTTGGGTGGGGGGGGTGTGGGAAGTTGTTGACCATATATTAACAAAGATAAAATGTTGCTGAGATTGATGGACTAAGGAAAAAAGATTTTAGTGCAAATTGACAGCCATAATATTCCTGCATCTAAAATGCCTCCATAATCACAGTGGATTCCACAAGAATTCTAAAGAGAGGATTCTGCAGCAACTTAAGGTTTGAGAAACTTTCTCCTTAAAAGTTACCATAAAACCAGCTAGTCAATGTAAACCAGCAATGATCAGAGAAAATGGGCCAAAACACAAAAATATAAAACCAGGCAGTCACACATTGAAATACTGTGATCTGCAAAACACCAACTTTCACCACAAAGACAATTCTATGCATAAAATTGAACACAATTTGATCAAGAGACATCATGTTTATACACTGAAAAAATGGAGAGTACTGAAAATAATTCCAAATAAAATTCCAAATAAAAGTGTGAAACTAGGTAGATTCAGTCACTTCCAGTTGCATCTACCATAAAACAAGCAGGGTGACATATCTCAGGTGAACCAAAGAACATGAAAGTGAGAATTCTTAGAACTGCAAGAAACTGTAGGGATATGCACAAGAGGGTCTTACCATAAAACTAAAGGGGCAGAAAAGGATGCAAGGATGCCAGATGCCTATTTATGAATTGTTACAACCCAAAAATATTAACAATATTTTCCTTTGCTTTACAAGCTTAGGCTAAAAGAACGCTACCATGAAAAGATTCTCACAAAAAATGATCATGCAGGAAACTATACATGCAGTCTAATTCTTTTCTCAGCATATTTTATTTTATTCGTCTTTTTATGCATCTGGCATATCAATCTCTACGGATTAAAATTCTTAATAATAAGAACAAGTATTTCAGAAATACCTCCAGCAATTTATTTTGACACTCCTGTGATACATGAGGAAGCAAACGAGAGAACAATTCCTGCTGCCTCAATCCTGTAAAAATTCTTTGTCCATATATGCATCTTCTACTTCTCATTTTCCGGCATTCTGACCATTTATTGTACCTGCCAGACCTATAAAATTTTCCATAATAGAAGGACAGTATATGCCCCATCTTTTTACTCCCAACAAATTTCTTCACCTGAACAAGGTTCTTCCCAAAAATATATAAACCAAGGATAAAACTGGCCTCTTCTATATCATTCCAGGAGTCCCCTACGGAACCAGGAACAGGACAGTAGCCTTTGCCTCTATTCATACTCTGCAGTTCAATGTTCATTTCTTGTTGCATAGCCACATTTGCTGATTCACCCAAGTTTGTCCCATTGTCTACTGGGCTATTTATAGGCTCTGCTTTACATTCTATGCTGCCTTTTTCCAAAATGTTGCAGCTCTCTGTGATGCATTCTGACCTTAGTGACTCAGCTTTGTTGGATACTTCATTTGAATCGACAACTGTTTCCTGTGGTTCATGTTTAACGTTGTCAACATCATCACCGATCCACATTATTGGTACAGCCAGTCCCACCAGAAAATCATGAGGACTCCCAGATGTGTTCGCTGCATCAGCTGGGTTCTTTGTAAGCAATAGATTGTCCGATCCTGCAATCAGTGGTGGAATTTCAACCTGGTATTCATCACCAACTCGAGGAAACACCTGTGGTTCTCCAAATACATCATATCCTTCAGAAATCTCCGGAGAAAGTGATTGCTCATCAAATGCATCCTCAACGCAATCCCTGCTATCATTGACTGGTACTGAATCCATCTGCCAAAAAAATAAAAAAATGGCTATGGTTATTAAGCTATTAGAGACAACATAAGAGGTTTCCTTTTCCCTTCTTGTCAACAGACAATGATTTAGGCAAGGAACTTGGGAATTAAATAGCCCTTTTTCCTATAAGAAGCTATACACACATCTGCAGGTATCAAATTTTTGCCTGCTGATATTTTCATGCTAAACCATATATCACAAAATAGATGAAGCAAACAATTTTGCGCTATAGCTTGCAGAGAATTCTATCCTTTTTTTCTGTTTTCTGTTTTAATTTTTTGACTAATTCTATGAAAATGTTAGTGCCTTTAAACCAGCCCAAAGGATATTGAATGCATTCTCATAGCTTATCTGGTACATTTGCAGCTTTAGGCTTGTTTCTGAACAATTAATCTCAAAGTCTCTAGGACGTAATTAGCAGTTCTCTACAATCTAATGAAACCAAAATCTAGAAAGGAACAAAAGAGAAGATAATGGTTCTGCTATCTCCAGTTTTTAGCTACAAATACAGTCCTAATATATATACCATATTTATCGTTATTCTGAAGTAGAAAAAAAATGAAATTCAAAATCAAACAATAGGTTTCCAGAAAAGCAACAGCCAAGTACAAGTTTCAATTAGTCATGAGAATAGGAAGAAGAGTATTTATACATTCCACCAGACACATAAGACAATATACCACATTCCAGCAGAACAAATATCCCAAAATTAAACAACCTATTATAAACAAGTTGAAATAACAAAATAGAAATAATATGGACATAGAAATCATACGAACATACTGTATTGCTGCAAACACTGAAAAAAATAATAAAACCAGATCCACTTTTCAACCCGAAGCAAAAACTGAAGCAGCCCCCCCCCCCCCCAAAAAAACAACAGCAGCAGCCCCGCCTCCAAAAATAGAACATTCGCATGAATATATTACAACCCATTGAGCACATTAATCTCAATTATGAAACTCAGCACAATCCTGGCAACCAACAAACTGAAAGCTTTAAAACGAACTAGAAAAGAACAAACCGAAAAACCGAAAAAGAAAAAGAAAAGAACAAGAAGCATAAAGACAACAAAAACCACCGTTCTCAAAGAGAATTCCAATACGATGCAAACAATTCGACTTATTTATACAACAAGCAACGCTCAAACTCAGACTCAAGTACAACTACATTAAATCGTACAGCAAGAGAAGCATAAATAGAAAATAAAAAGTTACGAAATTATTGACGATTGTTTCTTTCGTTCTTTCTTTTTATTGTACTTCAACTACTTGGATAAAGAGCAAGACGCTGAAACCCACGTGAATAAGCAAACCAGAAAAAATGGGTCATCATGGTTATGCTCCGATTGGCAACTCATAGATAAAAAACAAACAAAACGTGAACATATACACAGTTTTTCCTTTTCTCCTTTTTTCTTCCAGAGAGAGAAAGTAAAAGCGTGGAACACATACAAGATATACATATACACATATAGTATACGTTTAGAGAGATATACGCAGAGAGAGAGAGGCAGGGTCGTACCAGCGCTAAAAGAGCTTAGCTTTCATGGCCACGAAGGTTGAATCCGGAGAGGACTAGAGAGTCTAGGAGCCAAGGCCGAAGAGACAAAAGAACGAGAAAGCGAAGGCCGAAGTCGCTGAGAACTCAGAGAGAGAAAGAGAGAATAATAATATACGAGTTTTGAGAGTATTTTAGAGAGACAGAGAGAGGGCGAAAGTGATATTCTCCCACGCGCGGAACTGGGAGCGTTGTAACGGCGCCACATCAGACGACGCGTGGCATTTTAGGATTCCCGGCGATAAATTCGACCAGATCTGGTACAATTACCCTCCTTAAAGTTATTATACTCGTCGAATAACATTCCGCCACGTCATAATCTTAATCACTGTCACCTGAGTTGGCGAGAGAAGGTTTTTTATGATCAATACGGGTGTCGCAGTGTATCGTTTACTACGTGCTGGAACACACGCAGGAAGGTTATTGCAGAAACAGCGGCCTTACGCGCTCATGGCGCGTCAAACGACGATATCGTTTGAATGAGGTTTTATTTCTCTGAATGACCAAACTGCCCCTTCGGGCTTGTGTCTGCGACTCTGCGCCAAGTCTGTTAAATAATATTGGATGGCCCAGAAGAGAAATAAAAAAATGGATGGAATTTATTTTTTTTTTTAATTTTTTTCTATAATAATCATTTGCAAAATCTTAATCTATTTGTTAATCCCAATTCCTAGTAAAGGAAAGCTCCTCTCCGATCCACGTGATGGATTGGGCTCAAACCCGAGTGCTTTGGCTAACTCCCGTATTTCCCATTGCCCTGAGCATTAAAGTTAGGTAGGACTTCCTTCCGGCTTTTTCTTTTTTTTTTTACACACTCAAACATATTTGTGATAGCTTAATTATCTGTCCCCTCCATTGCCCAAACTTATTCCGTACTTGAAGTGTGGGACAATTTTAGTACAGGGACGGGTCTAAGAGGGCAATGCGGCCTTGACCCCAACCCTCCTGCCTCACCCCCAAAAAAAAACTTGAAATTGATTATGCAAAATATGACTTTTAAAAAAAATTAGTACTCTCTATTAAGGATTAGTTACCTTTTGCTGACTTACTTCAATTTGTATTCTCCTTAATTTATCCATTTTTTCAAATAAAAAAATTAATTATATATAAAATGTGCAGTGCAAATTGTCTCAAAATAAAAGAACGAGATATTTGGTACCGTTTGTTTCCCAATATTTTGGGACATGGAAATTTTCAGTAAAACAAACACATTCCAAAATTTTTAACTTTTACACATACACACTTCACCTTTCACAAACTCCAATAAATCTCAATAAAGTAAAAATTCTCAAAATTTCGAGAATGGCAAACAAACACTCCAAAAAGTGTCATATCTTCAAACTACGTGAATACAAAATGTAATTAATTATTTTTTATATCGAAAAACAAAATAGACAAATAAGTCAGGTTGCAGAACATAACACTAATAGTTTTTGTCTGTCTACGTAGTAATTCAATCTCACTCCATTAGAACCTTTCTCTTCACTTTTTTTTCTAAAAAAATACTAATATTTTTTGTTTCACGATGATAGCCAGCTAGAAATCTTGAATGTGTCGCACAAGTTAACTACACGAAATGGTGCAGGGGAAGCTTCCAATTCTTCGTATCGCATCCATTCACGGGGTCAAAGTCATAATAAAAATATATAGTTATAATCAGTATGGTTTTATATATGAAAGTTAAGAGTCGTCCAAATTTTGTGAAAATCGTGAAGCTAATTTTTTGTTTGTTTCTTTCCGGACAAGGAAGTTTTGTACAGACAGAAGAGCGAACGAAGATTTTACTTGTTTGACGTCTTCCTTTTTTTTTTTTTTTTTTTTTCCGAACTTCAATTCCATCTTCTATTCCTTTCTTTGATTTAGATTTGAACGAAAACAGAGACAGAATTTGCCATAGCCAGAAGTTAAGCTTGGGTTTCAATCAGTTCGAGTCAACTCAGTCCATTCGACCCGTGACGGTGGTGACTGGTGACCCACTCGGATCGGATGTTTTTTTTTGTTGTCCTTAGAGATCATAAGGGATTGGTAATTAATCATAAGATATACTCAATCGATTGCAATCCTTCTCTAGGTAACAAGTTTGTCACGTTTATTGTAGTGCGAATCAATATGCGCATGATTGAAAAAAAGACGACTATATGGATTATTAAGATGCGTAGAATGTATATCTATAAGATAGAAGAAGAGATCCTCAATTATAATAGTTTGACTTACGCTTTTGTACAAATATAATAATAATAAAAGATACAATTTGGTAGGTATAGTTGTTTATTGTCTAAGTGTCGTGCACTTTTCAAACATATTCCATGCAATATTTTACATATTTGTGAAATTATAGTTACAGGTGTACACAGATAACAACTATCTTTAAGAGATCAAAAAATAATTATTATTTTTAAGAGATAAGTACAATCTTGTGGGTGAAATATCAGAGGCAATTCCTGTAATGTCAAAAGGTTTTGTGTTATGGCCCACCAGCTCACGCGGACGCAGACAGAAAGAAAAGAAGTTCGTTTCTTCTTCCCTAATCCAAATGTCGATCTTTTTCTCTTGAATTTGCTGTTCTCAACTGCATGCTGCATATTGATTAGCGAAAAGACTGTATATTTGCTTCTCCGTACGATAATTCTGAATTTTTATTTTTATTTTTTTTTCGGGAAGGATTTATGAAATTAAAATTTATGGTGGAATAATTTTGTAAAAATAGGAAAATGCATTTTTCTTTGGAGGATGAGGTTTTAATTGACAAAAAATTGTCACCAAAATCTCCCTGCTTGCATGCTGAAAAAGGCATGCTTCAATTGTCACAGAGTGTGTTTCATATATAATTGAAATCGTTGAAATTTAGATATATAGTTAGCTTCTTCTAATTAAGATCAAGGTGCCCCAAAAATCTTCTGGTAAAATGTTAAATAATTTTTGGGGTAAAGTCATAATTAACTCTATAAGTACGAGTAAAAATTAAATTGGTACCATTAGCTTTCAAAACAACGATTTAAGACCTTTAACTTTTGAAACTCATCAATTGATGCCCCGGTCCAAATTAGGTGTTAAGTCCGACTGAAAATCATGTAAAATGACCTAAATGCCTCAATATTAAATTTAAAATAAAATAAATAATTAAAAATAAATAAAAATAAATAGATTATTAAGACGTTGAATTTTGGAAGGTGAGTAAACAAAGCATTTAACCATCTCAAAGAATAAGATATGTACTTAATAATGTAATAAAATATGAAACAAAAATAAGTTCAAAGAAAGCCTCTCAATGATTAGCGGGTAATTACTAAAATAATATATAGGAGGCATTAAATGAAGATAATTAAGGAGAGGCGTCATGGCATCTTCAATAGTTAGTGTGTAATTACTAAAAGAATATATAGGAGGCATTAATTAATGAAGATAATTAAGGATATATAAACATTCGATCATCACTCATATCGATGTTCGATTGCTTCGTTTTGACGATTTAAGGTTTCATTTGGGGACATTCAATCGTCCATTATTTTGAGACGAAAAACATGAATTTTTGAGACAAACTATTTTGTTGCAAAAATGCAATTTTGATAGTAGAGTGGATCCACAAATAATAACTAAACACAAATAGCTCTAATTTTATTGATCATTAGCTTAATTAGCATATTTAGCTTGAGAAAATACTACTAAATGATGGTCCTACTCACATTGGATTTATATTTGTTAGGAGGCTTCAATATTGCTGTATTGGGTAAATTATCGTGTAGCTCGAATATCGGGTGCTAATTATTAACTGAAAAAAAAGGAGAGAGAGAGAAGCTTAAACCTTGAAAAGTGACTAAAAGAAATAGTTACGATATACAAAGAATCTAAAAAATAGTTAGTGGCAGGTACTGCTCACCTTTAGTTTGCTCATGAACAGCTCCATGGAAGTTCACCTTTTCGGCTATGTTTGTTTGTATTTTTGAAAATATTTTTTTTAATGATTAAGATTTTTTTCTGATTTGTGATTGTTTAGGTGTTTGTGAGAATAATGGGTACCTAGAAAGAAGATTTTTGGAAAAAACAAAATTAAAATTATTTTTCTTTTGTGAAAAAGTGAAGACCTATAAAAAAAGTTTAAATATAAAATATTCATACTTATTTTTCTATTATTCATTATATACATCCAATTCCATCATCTTCCTGATATCCCTAATTCTTGTCTATCCTACTTAAAGCTTAAATCACTCATAAACCCTACAATATTTTCACCAGAATGGATAAATTATTTCATATATACAAAATTAAATGTTTTCTTTGTGGAAAAGATCTATGTTGGTAGAACACAAATTTATTGAAAATCAACTATATAACATCTCATATTACACACACCGTTAACAAATAGCTTTTAACTTTTCTTATATAGTTGTTTTTTTCCTGAAAAAGAACAAATAGTGGTCTCCTTTTTTTGTCCCGAGATGTAAAATCCCTATGGTATGATAAAGTAAATTAAGTAAAATATACTGCCGCCAACATGATGCCCATTAGAGCCCATTGATGTCCCACATACCCATAAATTGTTATTGGTTCCGAAGTCAATAAGATGAAGAGGTACCTATATACAAAAAATACTGTTTTTTTAATAGAAGAAAACTTCTATATCGCCATCTAAATCATCCTCATTGATTTGTAGAATGAAAAGAAAGAAATTAATTATAATGATGGGCCTATAATTTCCTACCTTATTATACTATATAATCTGCAACAAATAAACCCATAATTATTCTACGGAAAAAAAAAATGAAAAATACCCTAAAACTGTTGTAATAGACCAAAAAGACAAAGCATAATCACTAGATTTATAAATAAGTAGGAATATAAAGCTATAACTTAAAGTCCAAATATATAAACATATTCTATGGTCATGACGATTTCAGTATATTTTTACTCTGAGAAATTATACTAACAATGATTGTGATGAAAGAATAATTTATCACAATCACTTTTCAGTAACCTTTAGATATCTTAATACGAGATCGCTACCTCTCTACTCTTTCATCTATACATCTCCCTCAGAGTCATCTTCCACAATAGCAAACCTTCGCCGCTCAACATAACATCACAAGCAATTTAGTAATTTTAAATAACACACAAGGATCGCTAATGTACAGTAGGATCCACTTACCAGAAAAGGTCGCGAAGGGAGACGAGGAGTGCTCCCTTCACAACCTAAGACTCTCCTAAATTGTCTTTTCCTACTTCCCTATCCCACCTTTCCATATTTGTTACAGCTCATCCAAACCGTAGCATCACCTACCTCGTGACAAAAAACGAGATCGAAGAACAGACGCTGCTGAAATGAGTCGCATAATCTCTCCGCGCAATGATGTCTTCTCTGCTAACTCATCTCTTTATATCTTTGAAGGAGGATAATGTCTCAGAGTTCAGCTACATTCACTAAATTAATAAATGAATAATTTTAAAGATGTGTATTTTAAATTTGGGCATATATAGAGGTATAATAAAATTCCTTCAGTATTGGAGATTTGTGAATATAAAATGAACCTTAATAGAGTTAAATCTGGGTCCAATTTGGTTGGATTTTTTTAGGTGGTTAATTAGGACTGGATGTGATATAATGGCTTGTACAAACTTATTGAATCATAGGAGTACTTCATGTGTAGTCTCTTTTAAGCTTCTATCAACTGGTCTAAGCAGTCCATACATAATAAGTAGATCTTCCTGTACCTAATCTATCATCGCCCGCTCAGATTCTGCTCGTGCTCAGTTAGACGGTTTAGTCCCTGTGAGTCACTCCTCAAAACGCAGAGTTAATCAAGTTCCTCGGCGCTTTAAAGAAGCTTCGAGTAAGTAGTCAAAAGCTATAACAAAATACTCTATCTACTCTTAAACGCACATTATCCTTAAAATACCCAACGAATAACAAATGCAATTATACTCTAATTGCTACAATATATAAATTAAGTGAAGTGAACTCTCTCTCTAATGAGGCCTAGGTAGCATCTCCCCATACGACGACTCCTTATTTGTCTCGTCTACCATTAATGAAGCGTCGGCACGTAGAGTTGTATTTTTCCAAAATTGATCCTGTAGACTGACTGACCTAATTACTTTTCTTCTTCTTCCCTCAGTTGTCAGTCAGGCAACAGTCGCACCAATAATCATGATTGCTCACCTCTCATTGATACATAGCATAACATCATCTCCACCTCGTCAGTTTCTACCAATAAAGGCATGGATGTTATGGATAAGTTGTCTTAGTTCACACGGTGGTTCCCAAGCCAATATTGAGTAACCGCCAATTCCCAAACATTATAAAAGACTTAGATATACCCGTAATGCAATTACTCAATCCCCTGCTTTCCAAGAAACATCATTCATCTGACAACATAAACACAACACTTCAATCCAAATAATTCCACCAAAAATTTCACCCAATCAATTCATGATAAATCCTAACAATATATGAAGACAAATATTAATTTCCTTAAAGCAATTTTACTTAACAGTCAACTCAACTCAATCATTAAACATTCATTCACAAAACTCTACCAATTCATTTTTATCTCATTCCTCTCCTCTTTGATCATTCTATCAAATTTTATATTAATATAAATCAATCATTCATATAGCAACAACAAAAATTTTCTTAAAACCTCTAAACGTTCTCCTTTTTATAACATGACATCAAAACATATATCTTTCTTACCACAAACCTTACAAATTTTTACTCTCAGTTGGCTATTTCAAAATTATTTTTACAATCATCTTTACCTCCTTAAGACACCTAAATTCTCACTTATTCCTCATTATTATTTATAACACGACTCTCGTAAATTAGTCCTCACATGAGTTACTTATTTCTCATTTCTCACTCCCGCAAATTGCATCCTGCTTCTTCACACTTTCACCTGTCCTAACTCAAACACAGAATTTATATAATTTCTCATAAACCCTATATAATATATATTGCTAAACCATCCTATATTTTATATCAACTTCACTTTCTTATACTTTTTCAATTAAAATATAAACCATCTATAAATAAATAAATCTAAATATATATATAATAACTATGTTTTTAAATTATACTAATTAGGTAGTTTAAAACATCATATCAATTATAGACAATATTAATAATATAATATAATACTATTATAACATTTCCAAAATTTTCAAACAAAAAGATATTTGAAGATAACTTTAACGCAATAATAACAATATTCAAAGACATAATAGAACATAAAACACTTGCTAAAGGTTATGATCACACCTATCATATCGAATAACTGGCGCATTAAACTTTATGCCAATTTCCTACAATCCTATTAGGCTCATACATGCATGCGCTATTTTTATTAGACGCGGAAAATTTCGGCTCCTCCCAACTCGCATATTATTTGAACAAATACTTAAACCTGCAATAAACCAATTATTCATGCCAGATCTATCGGAACCCGACCCAGTGCTCTTGCAACACCACCCATTATTTAGCTTGTTCTCACGAAGTTCTCTCAATCGGGAAATCGTTACTCCATCAATCCATCCAAAGACTATAACTTCCTATTCACATAGCATTCATCAGATAAACACACCTTCACCGCATTATCAAATCTTAACCCACACATGCCCCAGCCTCAGTGCCAACCACCCTTCGCATAGCTACAACCCACCACATCCCACCTATTTTCGCACGGACCTCCCTCTACCCGATTGAACATAAACCAGCACCTCCTACATTCCCTCTAATACGCGACACTCCGAACCGACGCACGTACATCACTACTTACAACATCTATTCTAAAAGCCTTGACATACACGAAAATTGATCACTCTGGCGAGATTCAATAACTGTTTATATATCTGTTAATACTTTCCATATGTTTACGGTTGGATTCTTTTGTATTCACCATACTAATAAGCCATCCAACCAGACATTCAGGAGATGTGAATATTAATTGAAAGGATATGAAGTGACACGCTCCGAATAGGTCACAGTCATAAAGTTAAGAATTTGGAAAATTTAACAACTATTACGCATTATAGCCAAATGATCGGATAGTAAGAACAACCACACAATCACACGATAAAAGAAAAACAAAAGCAAGAATTCGACCAAACACAAAAACTAAAAATATATAAACCCTTAAAATTACTTTAATATTCTTCAAAAAAAATCATGACTTGTCAAAATCAATAACTCTTAACAATTCTTAGATATCACACAAACTTTTATTACCTCCACAAAATTCACACACCCACAGACAACTTAATTAATGCACTTCCTACCACTCTCCTCCAATGTTTACTTTACACCAAACGCATACACTCTACAACAATCATAGTAAAGTAACCTCACCAACTTCACCAATACTCCACCCTCACCAGGCCAAAAAAATACCAAAACATTATACTACAATCACCCGACAAAAGCAATCATCTAAAGACTAACTTTAACAATCAGAATCTAATAGAGTATATATATAATCGAAATAAATAAATAAAACTTTAAAAATTCAGGAATAAATCTTATAAATCTATGATGCCAAAATGATATGTAATCCCTCAGTAGAACCTTCACACTAAAATTAATACACAACAATTGCAACTCATTCTCAAAAACAATACTTCTCCGAACTAACAATATCAAAAACAACAACTATCAAAATCAAATAAACATTTTAATATTCACAAAGATAAGGCACATTAAAAACAAAACCTCCCGAACATCGCAGTAATCCCTAGCTCTCAATGGGTCGATCTTCGCCTGTGCATAAGTCAACAAAATACACCGAAAATAGCAGTCCGATTGACTTGATAAAAGAAACACGAGTGAGCCAGTTACGAGATTTCCCATACCCCCTACTGATCTCTCCAAAATTTTATAATTCGTTCTAGATTGTGTATTTCAGCAATCTTCTAATACTTTACAATCATGCATTTGAATATATTTTCATGAGATTTTAGTCAAATAAAGATTAGAACGCTAAAAATCAAGCTACTAAATTACACGTCAGTCGCAGAGACCTAGCAATACATCGTCACAATCAACTTATCACTCATCAAACGCCTCTGGTCATATCTCGTATAGATTCATCTAACATAGGGTAACTTGATTCGATCGACTCATAAACTGTCAACTATATAGTCATCAGACAAATCTATGGCTCATCACATGACCATATATAGACCTATGTAATCTGCTACCATGTCATCACTTTGTTAAAAATCTAACATCGAAACATAATAGACACATAGAAATACCATCCTGCTCACTGATCATGAGAAGTATGTATCTCAATATTTCGCCTAGACCTACAACGCGTGATCCCGGTACGCTGATAACACCATGTTATATTTAAAATCTTGCCTTCATTTTTAATAGCAAACCTCAAGAACCTCTAACATCGTTCTAATTGAAATCAAATTTCATAAAAATCAGGAATAATTAATTTCCTTTTCCTATTTTTTTTAAGCGTCCAATTCCTGCAGTTGACCAAATGGTCAACTCGTGCCCGCACTTCAATTCCAGGCAGCGGACGGGTAGAATTATTTTTTACCTTGTCCATGTCAAACCTTTCAACCCCAAATATTTTTTTTTTCTCCTTTGTTTTTTTCTAATATTGGAATTCCCTAATTTGGTCCAAGACGGTGAAGCCTGAGCGATGGTCATTTTACTTTTTTTTATTCGTATTGGTGGAAGAAAGAGAGAAAAAGGAATTCTTCTTCACGCTTGCTTGAACAGTGACAACCTAACA
The DNA here is from genome assembly GCA_003952965.2 of Morella rubra. Lineage (NCBI taxonomy): Eukaryota > Viridiplantae > Streptophyta > Magnoliopsida > Fagales > Myricaceae > Morella > Morella rubra. The sequence continues at coordinate 33,335,957 of CM025849.1, forward strand.
CTTGAAAATTATTTCGTGTTTGCGAAATTAACAATCTATTATTCCACATAAATATATATATATTGAGCAATAACCTTTATAAAGATAAAATTGATAAATATTTGAAGAACAAAAAAAAATAAAATTATAACTTTTAAAAAGTTGGACTAGGAGACATTTTTTTAATGGTTGTGACAATAAGTGTCCATATAAAATCAATATTTAGGATAGTTAAGGGGTGCATGTGACAAAAATCAATACGGGCTCTTTTTGTACTTGCCCTTTTCATAGGGTCTTTTCTTTTTTAATGAAGAAAGAATAATTGTTTAGAAAAAAAAAATACTTTTACACCCTTTAATTATGAGATTTTGAATTTCTATATTTTAATATATTATTTTTATCACATTACACAAACAATTATTGATTTAAGACACTTTATATACTTCCAATTCATTTTACAAAATTTTCAATACAATTTATTATATTGACCGTCAGAAATAAACAATTTTATCGTCTTATACATTCTTTTTTCTTTTTAGTAATTGACCTTTTTTATGATGGGTAACAATTGTTTAATATGAAGTAGCTATACTCAAGATAATTTTTTATCGTTCAAAGATATAACTAAAATTTAATAAAATGTGTAAATATCTAAGATAAATATAAATATATTGTAAAATTTACAAGTAATAAAAATTGACGCTAAAAAAAAAAATATTAACAAGAGTGTCATAGATCTCTAAAATCAGAAGATAAGTAAACAATTGTATTTAATTAATTACGGATAGTGGAGTCATGGAGTCTACTGTGTGAGCTTCAACTATTACAGCGCCGAGGGGTTGTAAAGAGTGTGGTTAAGTCTCCAATTACGCAATGTTTTGAGCCAAGTGGAATGCTGGATGACATAAGTAGAACCGTTTACCGATTCTACCTCCTAAAAATCTGGAATGAATAATCTAATATACACAATTCATACCATATGATATGACAAGCACGTAGTGTGTTGTGTATACGCTCACATATCTGAACAAACTCGTGTTTTTCTCCTTCTTCTCCAAACCTTCCCAAAACATTACGAAATCTCCACAACTTGATAACGCTGGGAGAGGATTATCCTACAACCAACATCATACAACCAGGTTATCAGAAGTACCTATTACGGTGAATTAAGTGCTATATCTGTTATCTTTTGTTTCACCTTATTGTTAGAATCTGCGGTTGTTGGGTTCCGGATCTCTGAATATGGGTTGGACTATCGAGTCATTGTAGAGGGTCTCTATTGGTGTAGAATCTTGGCCTGTTTTGACTGATGTAAGTGGTTGATCCTTTGGGTCTTTCCTTGCACTGTGATAGTCCATCTGATTTCCCCTAAATATTTGGACAGGAAAACAAAGTTAGGGTCATTTTCTACTCACAACATTTAAGACATTTGAGTGAGAGATCGCAGAAAGGGAATAATCAGCCCCGCTTAACATTGAAAGTGACTAAAAGAAATAGTTAAGATATAGAAAGAACCTAAGAGTTAATTACCACCAACTAAACATCGGACGTCCAGATTAAGCTATTCGGGTAATTAACTACAGATCTTAAGAAATTTAGGCTATGTTTGGATTGATTTTGAAATGTTTTTGTTGTAATGATTAAGAAAATTTGTAAAGGTATATTTTTTTTAGGTATTTGTAAAAAATAGTAGGTCTATATAAATGATGTTTGGAGAGATAAAGTTTTTGAAATTTATTCTCTTAAAAACTGTGAGAGTAAAAAATTATATTTGAAAAGAAAATTTGTCGACAGGAGAGATTTATGTTAATAGATATTCTCTCTCATGTTTAATTTTTACAGGCAGGAACATTGAGTGCGATGATTAGATAAAAAGTTTTATTGAAGAATTGAAATATTTTTTTGCTGAAAAAATCATGTTTGGATTGAAAAACATTTTTTTAAAATAAAAAAACCTTTTCAAGAACATGAACCAAACATAGCCGAAGTTTATAATATGCATGACATAGTTAGTGGTAGGTCCTGCTTACCTTTAATTGCTCATCATGAACAGCTCCATCGAAGTCCATCTTCTAGAATTGCATGCTTAGAAAGCTTAAGGCTATGTTTATTTTTGTTTTAAAAATATTTTTTTGTATGATTAAATTTTTTTGAGATATGTTTTTTTTGGTATTTGTGAGAATAGTAGGGTCCATAAAAAAATATGTTTGGCGAAAGAGAAAGTTTTTTAAATTTATTCTCTTGGAAAATGTGAGAGCAAAAAATCATGTTTGGAAATAAATATTTTTGGAAATAGGAGTTTTGATGGGTTTTCGTAAAAAATATGTTTGGAAATAAGGTTCGCCGGAGGAAGAGAAGGATGTGAAGAAGTAGGTATATATACTCGCGCACATTGTCTTTTTTCTTTGTTTCTATCGCCTCTTTTATATGTTAAGGATTTAATTCCAAACTGTGGTGTGACTCAGCTATCGGAAAAAAGGTTTGCCGAAGGGAGAGAAGGCTGTGAAGAAGTAGGGTATACTCACCCACATTGTCTTTTTTCTTTGTTTCTATCGCATCTTTTATATTTGAAGGATTAGATCTCCTGATCCAATTAAGTTCTGATTTTAGTGCAAATGAAAATTCTAAAAATAGTATTTTTGAACTTTTGTGCATATATAGAAGGGGGTGAAAATTAAAATGTTTCTTTGACAAAGTTGTATTTTGGGTTAAATACACTTTGCCCCTCTTATATTTGGGGTCATTTACACTTTACACCCCGATGTATTATTTTTGACACATTGGACCCCTTAAATTACACATTTTTTCACTTTGGATCCCGCACCCAAATTACCCGTTAATTTAGACGGATTCCGTCAAATTTTTTACACATTGCCCCCCTTATCTTTAGGCGTATATACACATTGCACCCCGATGTTGAGTGCATATGTACACATTGCACCCTATGTTTTGACGGAATCCGTCTAAATTAACGGGTAATTTGAGTGCGGGTCCAAAGTGAAAAATGTGTAAGTTAAGAGGTCCAATGTGTCAAAAATAACACATCGAGGTGCAAAGTGTAAATGACCCAAAATAAAGGGGGCAAAGTGTATTTAACCCTTGTATTTTGTGGAAACAAAATCAGCCTAATTAATAAATAAGATCTTTCGGTTCAATTTGTAATTTTTTTATTTGAATTTGGTAAATTAGGACCGTAATGTGATATTAATGGTGTGACGAACTTATTGATCATATAGACTATCATGTTTTATTGGTAAAATTAAATGTAAACCAGAATCAAAATAAAGTATTTTTCTACATATCTAAACATCTCTCTCTAATGGCGTCTATCAATTAACTACAATTTTGGTAATTAGTATCTTTAATTACCCATTGCCTTGTTATGTACACTTGATCAAAGATCTTATAATTTTTTTTTTTTTGATAATTATGTATAAGCTTACACACGCAGATGCGAATGAGATTATATGAAAGATCTTGCATGGAATTCCTCAATATTTGAAAATTTTACGACTCACAATATCTTTTCGTCCTAGCTAGGAAGATATTTGAAGGCCTAATGTCATTTGGGGAAGTTACAGCTATAAAAAGCTGCAAGTTCATGCAATGGAGGAGTACGCCATTTGGAAAGTGGGGTGGCATTTGGTAATATCTACAAAAGATAATGCACGTTGTATGAGATCTCTAAGTGTGTCTTTCAAGCAAACGTTTCGTGCATAGGTTTCACACGACACATCAGAGCAGAATTCTAGAAGCATATGCATGAAAAGTTTTCTCGGAAGACAAACACTTGGAGACTCATACAACGTTGTTACTGTTATCTCAATACACATGGCAATCCTGAATCAACTGTGATACCATTTGTCGCAGATTACCAAATGCAGATTTCGGGAGAGTTTTTGTTCTAATGTGCATTATCTTTTGTAGATATTACCAAATGCCACCCGGCCTTTCCAAATGGCATATGAATGATTTGACTTTGATCTGCATAGAACAGTTGTTGTTCTAATTGAACAATATTATATGTTAGCAGAGACTTCAGAGGATGAGACCGTAAGTTGTTACTTTTGAGGACCATGCGAAGTTCCATGTAATTAGTTATGTGTTAATCTCAACTATTTTAGTTGTGTGAAATTTATTGGGAAATTAAATTTTTGGCCACTAAGTTTTAGCTTTTTAAGAATTGGTCACCAAAAATTTTTTTTAAAATTTTCAGTCACTGACTTTAGGGCCCTGTAAAGATTTGATCCTTCTGTCAGTTCACTATCTGTTTGACTGACGATAGTCATGTCCACATCAGCAGCTCTGCTGAGTCACTCAACAATTTTTCACAGCACTCCACAATTAGTCTAAAACGGCAGACCGTTACCTTCTCTGTTATTGAGTACCAAACCGCACCGTTTTAAACTAATGCTCCTGTAGCAGTGCAAAATGCTCCTGTGCAAAATGTCTTCTCTATCACTGAGTTCGAAGAAAGATCTAGGCTCTCCAGTGCTGCTAATTCTCCGAGTGACTTCGGTATTGGCCCAGTTAGGTTGTTTCCTGCCATGCCCAGATGGCGCAGATTCCAACATCTACGGATCTCCGTTGTAATATTTCCAGATATCTGGTTGTAGAAACATCCAAGAATTCAAACTATTTCAAGTTTCTGACTTCCATGGGCAGAGAACCGCTAAACAAGTTGCTTGCCAATAGCAATGCGCTCAAGCTTGAAAGCCCAGAAATCTGCTTCGAAATTATTTCGGTGAGCTTGTTTCTGGTTAGATCCAGTAGAAATAATTGTCGGCAATTCTCTGAATTCACTGGAAATCCACCAGAGAATTGGTTTCTCGCATTGCCAAAAAGTATAATTGCGTAAGATTGCCGAACATGTTAGGAATTTATCCAGAAAACTCGTTGTCATGAGCCATACACCATTCAAGAGTACGAGACAGAAAGAATGAGCTCAAACCCAAATTGGAACCCAACCCTTAGAACAAAATCCTCACAACCCCAAACCAAAATCAACAGAGACAGGAACAAAACCCATCAACCCAGATGACCCAATCACCGAAGCCTCACTCAAAGGATCCAAGATACATAAAAAACATAAAAATAAAAGCCGAAGCACGGAACACTAGAACAGCAAGGTCGAAGGAATTTAGATGCACGATAACCCATATTTTCGGACTCTAATGTCGATATTAAAGGCAACTCATTTCAGGACGGCACAAAAACAAATTGGGCGTTGCAGATTATACAAATGTTACACATACAAAAAAAAAAAAAAGCACAAACATATATTGACCACTCAACTTGTTGCTTGCTAAGTAGAGCTCAGTTAAGCGGGGAAGAGAATGGCCTACATTGGACGGCAGTTTCCCAACACGGTTGTTTTGCGTAAGGGATAAGAAGCTTAAAAGAAGAAATGTTGTATAGAGAAGATGAAATTTCTTCGCTTAATTGATTCACCGAAAGCTGAAGCTCACGAAAATGAGTTGTCGGAAAGGTCCAGACCCAAAACAGGGAAGCACAGAGGAGCATTTCGCACAGGCAGAGGAGCATTTGTTTAAAACGGTGCCGTTTGCAACTCAATAATAGAGAAGGCGGCAGTCTGCCGTTTTAGACTAATCGAGGAGTGACGTGGAAAATTGTTGGGTGATTAAACAGAGCTGCTGACGTGGACATAGCTCCCGTTAGTCAAATAGACGGTCAACTGTCAAATACAAAAAAAAAAAAAAAAAAAAAAATTCTTAATGATCAATTTATAAAAGGAGCAAAATTTAGTGACTAAAAATGCGGTTCCTCACTGTCCTTCTCCTTTTTTTTTTTTTTTTTAAGTGACTAGGGTAAAAATATTTATACTTAATATTAAATACAAAGCATATTATTTTATATATATCTTAATTAAAATAAGTTGCTTATAATTTAAAAGTATAATTTTCTATATAACATTGCATGATTTGTTATATGTGTTTATCATATACATGATATGTGTTAATTAATTAAGTACTTTATATGTATGTACCTATCTTAATGACTAAATCATAGCCTCTAAGACCATATATTAAGTTATGTACTTTAATTGCGTAAGTTAATCTCACAATATCTTTTTGTTTGAAATTAAATAATATGTCCTAATTAAATAGTATTATATTACTAATTATTCAAAATATATATGCTCATTATAAGTATGATAATAGATGTTTTCTAAACTACTTAGATTTAGTCAATAAATATGCAATTACCATAACAACCATAGGTATAATTTAAAATATATCATATAACAACTTCAATTTTCATAACACTCCCTTTAATTCCATATTTTATTAAGTAGGTCCTTTAAAATAATTTTTTCAAATACATGACAAAATAAAATTATATATTAAGAGGAATAAAAAAATGCTGCTAAAGGTGTAGATACCTAAAATATAGCAATGTTTTTCCACAAATCCTGCTAAATTTTACTACTATAGCGGCGTTTATGCACAAACATTGCTATAAGAAGCGACATTTATGGAAAAACGCTGCTAAAAGTCGATGATTTAGCGGCAGTCACAATGACCGCCAATGTAACTACCTAAATTATAGCAGCGTTTGTGCACAGACCTATAGTGACGACTTTTAGAACGCCGCTTCCTTTTATTTTAAAACACTGCTAGAAGTCAAACTTTTGACAGCGTTTGTGGTAAAAAGACACTATATGTGTCTTTAGCAGTGTTTTTCTAAAAAGGCCGCAAAAATCTGTCTTTAGCGGCGTTTTTTAAGACCAATTTTTTTGTTGTGCATGCTCTCCATTGCATGCACTTGCAGCTTTATACTTATGACTCCTCAATTGATCACGGAGGCCTTCAAATATCTCAATACACATGGCAGATTACCAAATGCACATTTGGGTAGAGTTTTTGCTTTCGAAATGGCACGCTCCTGCTTTACATGCAGTTGCAGCTTTGTAGCTTGAACTGTTAAAGTCCCACATTGTTTAAGGACCATTTAATCTTGTACTTCATATACCCACCTCTTCCCATTGTTATGAAACTTAATATGGTATCAGATATTTCTGGACTTGTTGTTTGTGTTTCAGTGTTGTCCACGTGATGGACCATGTTCATTTTGAGGGGGAGTGTTAGAGTCGATTAGGGACATTTAATCTTGTGCTTTATATACTGTTGGGCCACCTCTTTCCATTAAATTGGTTTTGGGATAAAACTTGATAGTAACTCTCCACGTGCCGTAGGCCTTCAAAATTTCAAATATATGAGTCATGGTTACGTCTCGTACCACTAAGTTTTAAACATGTCACTACTTTAAAAGATTTGATCCAACTATCTGTTTGACTGACGATATTGTCCACATCAGCAGCTCTGCTGAGTCACTCAACAATTTTTCACAGCACTCCACAATTAGTCTAAAACGGCAGACCGTTACCTTCTCTGTTATTGAGTACCAAACCGCACCGTTTTAAACTAATGCATGCAAAATGCTCCTGTGCAAGTCTTCTCTATCACTGAGTTCGAAGAAAGATCTAGGCTCTCCAGCTGCTAATTCTCCGAGTGAATTGTTAGGTTGTTTCCTGCCATGCCCAGATGTTCCAATCTACGGATCTCCGTTGTAATATTTCCAGATATCTGGTAGAAACATCCAAGAATTCAAACTATTTCAAGTTTCTGACTTCCATGGGCAGAGAACCGCTAAACAAGTTGCTTGCCAATAGCAATGCGCTCAAGCTTGAAAGCCCAGAAATCTGCTTCGAAATTATTTCGGTGAGCTTGTTTCTGGTTAGATCCAGTAGAAATAATTGTCGGCAATTCTCTGAATTCACTGGAAATCCACCAGAGAATTGGTTATCTCGCATTGCCAAAAAGTATAATTGCGTAAGATTGCCGAACATGTTAGGAATTTATCCAGAAAACTCGTTGTCATGAGCCATACACCATTCAAGAGTACGAGACAGAAAGAATGAGCTCAAACCCAAATTGGAACCCAACCCTTAGAACAAAATACAAAACCAAAATCAACAGAGACAGGAACAAAACCCATCAACCCAGATGATCACCGAAGCCTCACTCAAAGGATCCAAGATACATAAAAAACATAAAAATAAAAGCCGAAGCACGGAACACGAGAACAGCAAGGTCGAAGGAATTAGATGCACGATAACCCATATTTTCGGACTCTAATGTCGATATTAAAGGCAACTCATTTCAGGACGGCACAAAAACAAATTGGGCGTTGCAGATTATACAAATGTTACACATACCAAAAAAAAAAAAAGCACAAACATATATTGACCACTCAACTTGTTGCTTGCTAAGTAGAGCTCAGTTAAGCGGGGAAGAGAATGGCCTACATTGGACGGAAGTTTCCCAACACGGTTGTTTTGCGTAAGGGATAAGAAGCTTAAAAGAAGAAATATAGAGAAGATGAAATTTCTTCGCTTAATTGATTCACCGAAAGCTGAAGCTCACGAAAATGAGTTGTCGGAAAGGTCCAGATGCAAGTGAAAAACAGGGAAGCACAGAGGAGCATTTCGCACAGGCAGAGGAGCATTTGTTTAAAACGGTGCCGTTTGCAACTCAATAATAGAGAAGGCGGCAGTCTGCCGTTTTAGACTAATCGAGGAGTGACGTGGAAAATTGTTGGGTGATTAAACAGAGCTGCTGACGTGGACATAGCTCCCGTTAGTCAAATAGACGGTCAACTGACAGAACGGCCAAATCGTTACAAGGGCCTAAAATCAGGACTAAAAACTAAAAAAAAAAAAAAATTCTTAATGATCAATTTATAAAAGGAGCCAAAATTTAGTGACTAAAAATGAAATTTCCCAAATTTATTTCATTGCCACGCTCAAATATCCATACTCAGGTTGGGGGAACTCACTGTTTTGAAGTTCACAGAAACTCACCGTTTAATTCTAAGCCTTTTTTTTTTTTTTTCTAATTTGTAATAATAAGTTATATTGTAGTTACGTGTTTTTCAGTAAATTTAAGCATGTTAGTAGTAATAATATATAATACTTATAATTTAAAAAGCATGATTTTTGTGTTAATTAACTTAAGTACTTTATATGTATGTACCTATATGCTTAATGACTAAATCATAACCTCTAAGACCATATATTAAGTTATGTACTTTAATTGCGTAAGTTAATCTCACAATATCTTTTTGTTTGAAATTAAATAATATGTCAATTAAATATATTATATTACTAATTATTCAAAAATATATGCTCATTATAAGTATGATAATAGATGTTTTCTAAACACTTAGATTTATCAATAAATATGCAATTACCATAACAACCATAGGTATAATTTAAAATATATCATATAACAACTTCAATTTTCATAACACTCCTTCTAATTCCATATTTTATTAAGTAGGTCCCTTTAAAATAAATTTTTTCAAATACATGACAAAATAAAATTATATATTAAGAGGAATAAAAAAATGCTGCTAAAGGTGTAGATACCTAAAATATAGCAGTGTTTTCCACAAATCCTGCTAAATTTTACTACCTATAGCGGCGTTTATGCACAAACATTGCTATAAGTTTTTTAGCGACATTTATGGAAAAACGCTGCTAAAAGTCGATGATTTAGCGGCAGTCACAATGACCGCCAATGTAACTACCTAAATTATAGCAGCGTTTGTGCACAAATACTACTAAAACTTACGACCTATAGTGACGACTTTTAGCGGTGTTTTTAACGCCGCTAAAGATCTAACTTTTAGCAGCGTTTTTTGCAAAACACTGCTAGAAGTCAAACTTTTGACAGCGTTTGTGGTAAAAAGACACTATATGTGTCTTTAGCAGTGTTTTTCTAAAAAGGCCGCAAAAATCTGTCTTTAGCGGCGTTTTTTAAGACCAATTTTTTTGTTGTGCATGCTCTCCATTGCATGCACTTGCAGCTTTATACTTATGACTCCTCAATTGATCACGGAGGCCTTCAAATATCTCAATACACATGGCAGATTACCAAATGCACATTTGGGTAGAGTTTTTGCTTTCGAAATGGCACGCTCCTGCTTTACATGCAGTTGCAGCTTTGTAGCTTGAACTGTTAAAGTCCCACATTGTTTAAGGACCATTTAATCTTGTGTTCATATACTGTTGGCCACCTCTTCATTGCCAATTGGTTTTGGGATGAAACTTATATGGTATCAGAACAAAAATATTTCTGGACTTGGCCCACTTGTTTGTGTTCCCAGTGTTGTCCACGTGCATGGACCATGTTCATTCGGCCTACACGTGAGGGGGAGTGTTAGAGTCCCACATTGATTAGGGACCATTTAATATTGTGCTTCATATACCTGTTGGGCCACCTCTTTCCATTACCAATTGGTTTTGGGATAAAACTTGATAGTAACTCTCCACGTGCCGTAGGCCTTCAAAATTTCAAATATCTCTCTTGTCATGAGTCATCATACAATCTCTTTGGCATCCATACGTGTGTGAGCAATTAAAGATACTAATTACCAAGGCCATGGCAATTAAAGATACTAATTCCAAAATTGGAAGTTAATTGATAGACGCATTTAAAATAAGGTGCCAGTTTAAGAGAGCTAGAGCTAATTTTGTCTTATACTTTATATATATTATTTAGACCCTTCTCTCCTCTAAAGGAATGCGATTGATTAATAACTCTTTGGAGAATCACAGTTGACAAGAGGGATAACATTATCAAGTCAAGCACGCGGCCACCATTAAAGAGAGAGACATTTAGATATGTAGAAAATACTTATCTTAATTTGCTTTACATTTAATTTACCAACAAAACAAGATAGTCTCTTATGATCAATAAGTTTGTCACACCATTAATATCACATCACGTCCTAATTTACCAACATAAAAAAAAAAAAAACACACAAATTGAACCCAAGAGATCTTAATTAATTAAGGTGATTTTTTTATTCACAAAAATACAATACTGTCAAAGAAACATTTTTATTATCAACCCCTTCTATATATGCACAAAATTTCAAAAACACTATTTTAAAAATTTTCATTTTTAATAAAGCAGAACTTGTACCGAGAGATCATCTCCTCCTTCAAATATAAAAGACGCGATAGAAACAAAGACAGAAGACAATGTCAATGTGGCCGAGTATGCCCTACTTCTTCACACCCTTCTCTTCCTTCGGCAAACCTTTTTTCCGGTAGCTGAGTCGCATCACGGTTTGAGATTAAATCTGTCAAACATAAAAGAGGTGATAGAAATAAAGAAAAAAGACAATGTGGGCGAGTATACCCCACTTCTTCACAGAATTCTCTCCCTTCGCCGGACCTTTTTTCCGATAACTGAGTCGCACCTCGATTTGCGATCTTTTTATCAAAATTACCACATCGCTAAGGAAGTTGTTGAGCGGCGAAGTTGCCTTTCTGGACGATGACTCTGATGGAGTTGTTAAATTGAAAAGGTAAGTAGTCGGACTCGTCATTAAGCATTTCTAAAAGGACTCTCTGAAAAGTGATTGATGAATTATTTCTTTCATCTAACAATATTTAGTCTATGTAAATTTCTCTTATCGTAAGAATTTACTGAAACCTCTCCAATGATCTCTAGAATGTTTATATATATATATATATATGTTGTTTTGTCTTTTTATTTATTACAACCTTAATTTGTTTTTACTCAGTTTTTCAGTACTAAAATTTGTTTCATTGCAAAGAATTAATAGATTAAGGATGCAAAGTATATTTTTCTTCTTTTGTCATCTTCAGTAAAATTATGTGAACTTATATAATTCCATTAAGAGTATTTTCTCTTTTAAAAAAACAGGTTTTTTATTCTCTCCTTCATCTTTTAATTACAGACCAAACCAGTTATGTATGTTTAATCATGCTCTAATCATGCATGTTTGCAGGCAGTATTACATTTACCTTTCATCCATAGATTTTACATACCTCGGGACCAAAAGGATCGACCAACTCAATATTTTCTTCTCAGGAACAAAACAACATCACCAAAGTTAAAAGGCTATGTTTGTTTAACGGTGTTGAAAATGGATTTTGATTTCAAAATTGTTTTCTAATCCAAACATGATCTTTTCACACAAAAAAACATTTCAATCTTTTATAAAAAATTTCTATTGCCCCAATTTCTGTGAAAAATAATATGTATTTGAGTGTTAAAATTTTAAGTTAGGATATGAGAGTTGGTAAAAAGTAAAGAGAGAGAAGATTTGAATGAATATTATAATAATAAAATAATTAGATGAATATTTTCATTTCAAACATATTTTTTTAGTCTCACATTCTCCAAGAAAATAAATTTTAATTTTTTTTTTTCAAACATCTCTTTTATGTACCCCATTATTCTCACAAACACCTAAACAATCACAAATCAGAAAAAAATTCTTAATCATTAAAAAAAATATTTTCAAAAATACAAACAAACATAGCCGAAAAGGTGAACTTCCATGGAGCTGTTCATGAGCAAACTAAAGGTGAGCAGTACCTGCCACTAACTATTTTTTAGATTCTTTGTATATCGTAACTATTTCTTTTAGTCACTTTTCAAGGTTTAAGCTTCTCTCTCTCTCCTTTTTTTTCAGTTAATAATTAGCACCCGATATTCGAGCTACACGATAATTTACCCAATACAGCAATATTGAAGCCTCCTAACAAATATAAATCCAATGTGAGTAGGACCATCATTTAGTAGTATTTTCTCAAGCTAAATATGCTAATTAAGCTAATGATCAATAAAATTAGAGCTATTTGTGTTTAGTTATTATTTGTGGATCCACTCTACTATCAAAATTGCATTTTTGCAACAAAATAGTTTGTCTCAAAAATTCATGTTTTTCGTCTCAAAATAATGGACGATTGAATGTCCCCAAATGAAACCTTAAATCGTCAAAACGAAGCAATCGAACATCGATATGAGTGATGATCGAATGTTTATATATCCTTAATTATCTTCATTAATTAATGCCTCCTATATATTCTTTTAGTAATTACACACTAACTATTGAAGATGCCATGACGCCTCTCCTTAATTATCTTCATTTAATGCCTCCTATATATTATTTTAGTAATTACCCGCTAACCATTGAAGATGGCTTCCTTGATCTTTATTTTTGTTCTATTTTTATTACATTCTTGAAGTAATTTCTATTCCCTTAATTAAGAGATGGCTTAAATTGCTTAAGTAGTAATCCACCCCTTCACAAAAAATCCTCAACACTCCATTAATCCCAAATGAAACTCCACAATTTACTGCATGTACGCCAAATGTGGTTACCAAAATATCTACAGATGGCATATCTGCAGGAGATGCATGACCTGTTACCCTGCGAGATGAACATTTGGAGCTTCTAATGTATCTGTTTGTGAATAGATATTTTGCTGATCTTTTTTTGTCTTTTTGAAACGATATATACAAGAGAGTTACCATTGCCGTGTGAGTTGTAGAAATAAAGCTGCAACTTCAGTATGGAGGAGAGGACACTTGTGAAGGAGGGTGACACTTCGAAGGGAAAGATCATTAAATGAGTTTCCTTTTTCTCCCTATAAATCCTGGAACAATTAGTTCATTACCATTGTTTGAGTTGGAGTATTTCGAGAATATGGAATCTGTGGTAGTGATAGTGGGAGCTGGTCCATCTGGTCTTGAAACTGCTTCTTTTTTATCTTATCTCTCAATTCCTCATATTATTCTCGAAAGAGAAATTTCTTCTTCTTCACTTTGGAGAAAACGAGCATACGATGATTTGCAGTACAACCTTATTCTACCCTACCTTTCAGGAATCCCCGATTCCATGCCCAGAAATGAGTTTTATGTTTACTTGGACGCTCATGTTTCTACTTTCAGTACAGATTTCCGTTATGGTCGTGTTGTCGAATCGTCTTGCTATGAAGCTACTGAAGGAAAATGGAGGTTAGAAGCTTTAAATATCCTATCCCAGCAAAAGGAAGTTTATGTTGCTGAATTCTTAGTTGCTGCAACTGAAGAAAACAGTCGAGGTTTCATCCCTCGCTTGCCTGGGTTGGATACTTTTCCAGGAGAGATTATTCACTCTAATGAATATCAATCTGGTTTGGGTTATCAAGATTAAGAGGTTTTGGTGTTTGGATTTGGTAATACGGGGATGAAAACTAGCTATGACCTTGCTAACTCTGGTGCTCACACTGCAGTTGTTGTTCGAAACCCTGTAAACTCTCTCTCTCTCTCTCTCTCAATTTTTTTTTTTTTTTTGGATCCATGTTGTTTAAGGGCATGCATTACACATTCTAGCACTACTTCCTTACCAATGGCACGAAACACAACTGTACTACATTTTCCTTTCTATGAACTTCGTCACTGATGACTCTGAGTCAAGGGATTAGAAGGGTTGTTTGGCAGGCTCGAAAGTCCTACCCCACACCTTGCTGGAGATCGTAGCTATTATTTCTTCTATATGAAGAGTATTTGTCGACAAGTTAACCCTTACAAGACAAAGGCCAGTCAGCCATGGCATTTGACTTCATATCTTAAATAACACCGACAAATAGTTAGCCATGGCATCAGTTAATTAAGTACTCTAAGCTCCATGCTCTGTTTCATGCACTGTTATTTTTGTTCGGTGGGTACTTATATTTGAGCTTTATTACTTTAATCCTCATTAAATCTTGATTAATTACGGTAAGTTAAGCATTTGCAGAAGAATGAATTATCTTTCACGCATCGTTTTCTGAGGATATATTTTCACGACTCCATTAGTAATGGATGTTTTGGTTGTCATATAGGTCCACGTCCTCACAAAAGAAATGGTGTCTTTTGGAACATCGTTGTTGAAGTGTCTCTCAATAACAAGGGTGGATTCTATTATGAATTCGCTTCAAAATCTGTTCTATGGCGACTTGCCAAAGTATGGCATTGTTAGACCGATCAAAGGCCCATTCGCCCATAAACTAGAAAACGGAAAGAATCCGGTGATAGATGTCGGAACCATCAGCAAAATCCGGGCAGGGGACATAAAGGTGAAGACTGAATTCTCACACTTCAGCTCGACTCCCATGATTTGACATCCTGCTAATTGGTCTAAATATGATTTTTGATATTGGTTACCAGGTATATCCAGAGATAGTGAACATTAATGGAAGTGATGTTGAGTTTGCTAATGGTGTTCACAAAGTTTTTGATGTGATAGTCTTTGCAACTGGTTATCAAAGCGGGATAACTGAATGCCTCGAGGTACATTTGTCTATGCTTATCAATTCGCAGACAGTTTAACTCATTGCAAGACAACACTTTTAATGTGGTTTTACTGCGTTGTGTATGTAGGATTACCAGTACCTCGTTAGGGAAGATGGGCTGCCAAAGAATGATTACCCTAACCATTGGAAGGGAGAGCATGGTGTCTACTGTGCAGGAATCTCTCGAAGTGGACCAACCAATGGTTCTGAAGATGCACGAGCAATTGTGAATGACATCAGTAAGGTTATTCGTGGCAGAAAGAAGGTCGATCCGCCGACCCTCTAAGCTCTTTAGACCAATCCCCATTAGAATCTGCAGACATCAGGGTCACCTGAATCTGCTGAGGTTATCCTTCTGGTGTTTACCTCTACTAGAGATTTAGACAGGGTAGTCATATTAATCTGGAAAGGTCTTCTTTAGAGGTTATCCTTCTGGTGTAAGGGCAGGCTTTCTGTGTATACCAGTGTGGACAAGATAGTCGAGTCTAAGAGCGCGAAGTTTGGGTAGTGAAGCCTCTTGTGTTTTGTCTATGCTCCTTCTCTTAGCGAATCTGGATTATTTTGTTGGATATAAGTGATTTAGATAGAAGGTTGTATAGCTAGAAAGAGGTGGTTAACTGGATGTCAATGAAAAGGAAGGGTAGGATCCTTTTGGCAAGAATTACCTGAGTTATGTTTACTGCTGCAGACTATCATTTATGAAGGGAGCGAAACAACAGAATTTTCAGGAGCAAGGCAAGAAAAGTCATTCATGTTTTTAAAAACATTAGTAATGGAGTGGTAGCTAGAATGAGTATTCTCAAACAGGTTCAAAGGACTGAAAAGAATTTGGAGTTGGCAAGAAAATAGTACTTACCTGATAACATCTTTTCAACTCCAATAATCATTCCTTGATGTTGTTTTGTCTTGTTGGCTTGTGAGTTTATATTGGTTGTGTAACTCTTTTACTCCTTAGATAGCATCTTTTGGTTTGTACCCTATCGAGGGGGTATTACGCTCATGTTGAGGGCAGAGGTTCCCTTTGAGGGGGAGTTATACCTTTTGAGGGTATAGGTTTCTTTTGGGTGAGCTACACCTATTGTTCTGGATATTAGTTGCTTTAGGTTTCTTTTATCTTTGGGCTAGGCCCATCATATATAGCCATTTGGGAATCAATATATTTACCAATTACTCAAAAACAAAGATAGGTCCGATTGTTTTCCCAATATTTTGGAGCATAGAAATTTTCAGCAAAATAAACACACTCCAAAATTTTTAACTTTTACACATACATCCTTCACCTTTCACAAACTCCAATAAATCTCAATAAAATAAAGATTCCAAAATTTCAATATTCTCCAAAATTTTGACAAACAAACACCCCATAGTAGAGTTGTTCCATTCAGGTCTCGAAACATCCTGTTCATACGAATCTGGTGTGATATGGTTTCTAATAGATATGTCTCCTTTTGTTTCATGAAAACTGTTCTAAAAGTGAGCATGAATGTGAATGTGTTAATATATAAATCTATATAGATTAGTATTTTCCATGTTTCAAACTTTTAAAGCCGCAATTGCTCATTAAATTGTATTATAAAACATGAGCAAGTTATTGCCGCGATTATCCAAAACAGTAAGAACAGAGGCAGTGTTCTTGACCCTTAACAATCATGCTCATGCCCAAAACTCATTCTTCCGTTCTTCAACAAATATTTGTAGGCAAAAAGGTTTGCAGCTCGTACAACTTCAGAATCTTTTTCCTCCAATAACATCCAATTGATTTCCTCCTGTCCACTAGTTTCTTCACCAGGCAAAGGGGCTCAAGAATATATCTGAAGATCACACAAAACAGTATCTTTTCTGCCATTTTCCCCGCTATATTCAGGAATTCAATGCAAGCAGGAGCATTAAGAGAAAAATGATTAATGCTCAGAAGAAAAGGAAGCAATGTTAAGCAGGGCTGATTATCCCCTTCTAGTCTCTCTCACTAAAATTGTTCTTTTTCTTTTTTACTTTTTCTTTCTTGGGTTATTCTGAACTCAGAAAGGTCTCCATCCACGTCGTGTAGATGTCAATAATAATAATAATAAGGATAATACTAATAATAATAAAAGATGAAACTTTTAAACACCGTTGATCACGAAATAGGTTTCCTTGGGCGGCATAAGTAGCCTTCTAGAGTACCCGGAAAGCCACAAGCATAAGACTTGCTGCAACAAACGAATAAATACGAACTTTTGTCCAACAGAGAGCGCAGAAGCAAGACGAGGACAAGTAGGCCATGGAAAGAAAAGAAGAGGAAGAAGAGATTATTTGCTTAAACGAATCTTTCTTCATCAATGACAAGTAACTCAAACTCTCTCTCTCTCTCTCTCTCTCTCAGTCTCTCTGTTCTCTTTTAACTAATCATTAGAAAATATGCAGCTACCAGCTGACAGAATTTACATTTGGGTCTCAAGTTATTCAGCTCTTTTGTCTCCACTCTGCTTCCAGTAAGTTTCTTCTTCTGATAATTTAATCCTAAAACGTAGTTAAGAACCCGTTCAAGGTTCTCTAGTTTGATAACACATTATTACTTTCAGTGATGAAGAGAGGGATTGAGTATAGATGTCCATTGAAGAACTTCATAATCACGTCAAAGCAACTGATTTTGCTTTTTCTGTTCGTATAAATTCTAGATTTTAAGGATATTGCTTTCTAATTGATATAACTAGTAGTTTTAGCCTTTTGCCAGCAAAAGTATTGCTTTTCGGGGCTTTTAGAAACTGAACCGAGTTCAGGAGAAACAACACCAAGATTTTCTGATTGTAGTGGTGAGTGGCTTTCTTCTCTCTAGGTGGACATAAAATCCATGTTGAAGGGTATTTTGACTATTCTATATTATTTGTTCCCATTCTGTCTTCCTGTATGTATTTGGGAGAGCGTGTCTGGATTTCGAAACCGCCCCAGTTAAATTAGGCCACAATCAAATTTTAGTATTATGGCATCGGTGTCTCTTTCACCATCACCCTTCCTTGTATATAAGGACTGAGAAAGAAATGAAATGGGATGCAATCGCTTATCTTCCAAGTACTTATAAATATAGTCGTATTCAAACCTTCTATGTAGTCAGCA
Organism: Morella rubra; assembly: GCA_003952965.2. NCBI lineage: Eukaryota > Viridiplantae > Streptophyta > Magnoliopsida > Fagales > Myricaceae > Morella > Morella rubra. The sequence goes on from CM025849.1 coordinate 33,354,192, forward strand.
TGTGTCTTTATCAAGCTTGTGAAGACGTGAGCTCTTTTATAGTTGAAGCCATTTTCTCTTACCTCCCGCTCCTCTGGTTTAGCTTGCAGAGAATCTATTTTTAAATTTCACAAAAGGTTTCTATTTTCTAAGGATATGGTGTTAGAACTACTGAAAAACTATTCTGCTTTTCTTTATTTACTTCTATTTTCAAATGACTTTGAGCATGGTACTAACTGTTCATGAGACAGCTGATTTCGATCTGACAGGACAATTGGTTTGGCCTGGTGCCATGCTGTTGAACGAGTACCTTTCAAAGAATACTGAGATGCTTCGAGGATGTTCTGTTATTGAGTTAGGCTCTGGTGTTGGTAAGTAGGCATTTATGAGTCTTAAGTCCTTCATTGACAAGAGACATATACTCTAAAGAATGCATCTCATGAGCAGGGACTTCTTTTTTTTCCAAGGTATCATGGTCAGAGCTTAACATTATGAAACTGAAGAAAAATAGTAGATGATAGTCTGCTGAAGTATGGTAATAATTGAGAAAAAGGACCTGGTCCTTTGGGTTGTTTGGTGAATGTTTAGTTCATGAAATGCGAGCTTTTAGTTTTCTTTCGCTCCACTCTATCATTCTTTGGTTTTCCTTTGGCTTCTGAATACTGTGCTTAGATGAGATAATGTTAGCAAAGCGAATGTAATTTGACTACTTCACTTAGCTCAACACACAATCCTGTATTACATAGGATAACAAAAATTGCAAAAAAGTCTGTATTATCTGGTAGAGATCCTCAAACAAATAGGTGATGCCTAAAAAGACTTGATTCTGTTATGATAAGTAGAAAACTGTTAGCACCCTTGTTGTTCTCAGGAGAGATTGAGGTTGCAATTGTTTCTTAAGGCACTACTGCTATTCATGTATACATTGGCCTTGTAATAGTGTTTTTCTGATTGGAAATAAATTACTCCAACAAAGGTTGCATACAGTATATCTAGTTCATAAGATCACATCCAATATTTTGTTCCTTTCCTCAGACATTATTCATTGTGTGTTGATTGACTTGGCTATGGTTCAGCATCAGACCTTGGTGCCATAACACTGTTTATGCTATTTGAGTTGCAGGAATCACTGGAATACTGTGCAGCAGATTTTGCCAAAATGTGGTGTTGACAGACCATAATGATGAAGTGATCAAGGCAAGATCATGAAGTTAAATTTCAATGCTTTAACATTTTGTAGGCTATCTCTGATCTTGACCATTTATACTGCCTGTCTCAGATATTGAAGAAAAATATAGAGCTGCATGTGTCTCCTGAAAATCCAAATTCTTGTGCTGGTGAGGGAAAGAAACTCAATCTGGAAGATGGGTGTGTCGATGACCTGATCTTTTTCAGTTACCATGTGCAGGATTAGGAGCTGAGAAGCTAGAATGGGGAAACTCTGATCAGATCAACCAAATTATACAAGAATATCCAGGCGGTTTTGACTTAGTTCTTGGAGCTGACATATATATCCTCAGATTTTTCTTTCTTCTGGTTTTAAAGAATCCTTGTGAATATAGAAATAATGCAACTGCTAAGAGTGAAAAAGAGAGTGAGTCAAGGATTGGGCACGCCTGCAATTAAGATAAAATGGATATGATTCTGTCGGCTGGGATAGTTGGAATACCGAAAACAGCCATGCATATCCTTATCGGAGGATGTAAAAAACTATATTATATTGGTAGTCATTGTGCTTCTATGAGTTCATTTTGTTCCCCTTAGGAATCATTTACCTTAAGGTCCCTCTGATTATTGTTACATCTTTCATTGCATTTCTCATTGCTGTTGCTTCTTCTTCATCATCATCTTCTTCTCTTTTTAATTGTAGTTGTTGCTATTGAAAACATGTACCGACTGGGCATAATTAATCTACTATGATGAGGTTATGCTTTACTTGAAACCCATCTTCGCCATATTTCATGTTGTCATAACTTAATTTACTTATCTTAAGCAGGTAATGGTTTTCATGTTTCCAAAGTTCCATCTTTCACAAATAAGGGATATCATGGTCCGTAAACTTCACTTTTATGTTTGGATCATAGCATTGATTTTCACCTTAAGAAAAAAAAAACTGTGATGGTTATCTTTAAAAATGCAATAATGTTTCTGAGTAGGAAGACTTGCCGATCGAAAGATGGCTAAGGTCCTGACTATGAAATCACACTGTTGCATTTCATATTTCCTTCACACCATTAGACCTGCATTTTGACAATATTATTCCATTAGACCTGCATGTTGACAATATTATGATAAGGAATATTATGGGAGAATGGAAACAAAAGGAAGTCCTTGACAATGTCAAAGCTTTCAACAGTCCAGCATTCCGTCGCTGTTTGACACTGTGAAACGGCTTCTTCTAATAAGAGGGAAAGGACATTGCAAGTTCATGCTTGCCTACGTATCCAGAGCTAAGATGTGAGTAACTCAATATTGCATTGTGATTTTCTTCGCAAGGTTCATCCAAGGTTTGTGGATTGCTTCATCTGATGAATTAAAGAAACAGAAATACTGCTACAACATCATTGATCTATTTGATTATAAACCACCTTGCCCCATGCACTACTTTTGTGAATGTGCATGCCTACTGATTTTGGTTTGATCTATCATTGGAAGTTTCTAGGAATATCTAGATAGAGCTTATACTTTTTTTTTTTTTCTAAGCCGATAGATCTTATACAGTTCAAGGTGTAAGAGAAATTTTGGTCAGATGCAGGTCCTGAATTATTTAAAAAAAAAAAAATAGAAAACTCCCAATGGAAAGAACTAGACTTCTGTTCTAAAATTTGACCAACCTCTCATGAAAATATTCAAAGATGTAGGAAAGCCAAGAAGATCTGACCCATTAAGCATCCTATCTTGCAGTGCTTTGAAAGGATTATATCGCACTCTCTTTCTCACCTGCTCTCTTTGATTATTGATACTCCTACACGCATTTTATCCAATCCAGGGGTCCGTTATTGCAAATAGATTTCCACGAGTACACATGTTCAATGTCTCCGAATCTGTGGCAACTTTTAGTAACCTTTACTGACTGTTGAAATGACATTATCTATTTGATCGCTATATTTAGACTTCTGCCAGCTGAAGTTCCTTTTTGTTGATTCACCCTTGAAGCTGACCTGTTATCTGGATCAAAAATATTATGGTGGCATTTCTTTGTTATTTGATTATTAACGGATTCTGTTGTAGATGCTAAGCTTTTCTAAAGGTGTTTTTTCTTCTCTTCTGTACTTCATTTCTTTCTCTGCAGCATGGATTCATTGGTTACCAGTGAAGCTACTCGGCATGGGATGGAAATAACTGAAGTACCTGGGACACGATCTATTGTTGGAAATCTTAATGGAGTCATATTTGAGGTCAACCTTTTAATGGAATCATGAGCATATTTTTCGTATTCAGGCCATGCAACACTTAAAAGATAGAGGAAATGATAGAAACCATCGCTTTTGAGGGCGGAAGAGTGCTGAATGAGACATCAGCAAACCGTAGACAACAGCTGAGGGTTCATATTCTATCAAGAATTTTAAAAGGCCATTTGATTTGGATATGTAATTTTACTTGCTAATTATGAAATCGCTAGTTAGACCATTTGCATTTAGTATCATCGAGCAGCAGGGTCTGGAAAAGCTGACAATATCTGTCATTTTTCATGGAAACTAAAGAGCTTGAATTTAATGATACAAGAATTTTTACGGCAGTAGATATGTTATTTTGTTGTATTATTTCTTTTGTACACTTTGAGCCGAATTTGAGGAAGCCCAAAAGTAATCATCGAGTCAGTATATTCTATTCAACTATTCTGCAAAACCTCTTGGCGTAAGGAAAGCTAGAGAAAAAGCCATTAACCAACCCATTCAACATACTTGATCAAAGATTTTAGCAGCCATGTACATTATCAAAGGCATACAAGCCCTCAGTATCTGAAAATATTAACATCTAGTGACACTTCAACTCAACCCAACTTTGACATTATTTTACTACGGAAGACATGGGTAACACATCTTCGACCTGCAACTGGCTGCATCCAAATTTCCAATCTGCTATTGGCAGCAAAAAGCATTAGGAGACAGAAGAGTCATTCTTAGGTATCTAAGCTTCCTTTGCAAGCTCCAGCTTCCTCAATCTTCTCCTCATCCTCATCGCATGCCACTTTAGGGGACTGAACCTCTTCCTGATATGACTCCTTCAAGCTTCACATTTCCTAAAGTACTATCTTTCTATTCTCCTTATTTTTCTGATTTGTAATTCTTTTGAGCTAGATTTAAGCCCCTTCATGCTCAACAGATTCCAATTTTTACCTCAAACCCAGTCTAGACCAAACAACAACACCCAACTTGATCACTTTTATCCAACTTATCCATCTACGGAAGACATGGGTAACACATCTTCGACCTGCAACTGGCTGCATCCAAATTTCCAATCTGCTATTGGCAGCAAAAAGCATGAGGAGACAGAAGAATCATTCTTAGGTATCTAAGCTTCCTTTGCAAGCTCCAGCTTCCTCAATCTTCTCCTCATCCTCATCGCATGCCACTTTAGGGGACTGAACCTCTTCCTGATATGACTCCTTCAAGCTTCACATTTCCTAAAGGCTATCTTTCTTTCTCCTTATTTGGATTTTAATTCTTTTGTCTCATATGGTATCTAAGCTTAGTCTTCATGCTCCCAGAAAAAAGTAGTTCTGACTTTGAAACCATTTAAAAAAATTCTACACCGTTTTCAAACAACAAAGCAAACCCAACTAGCACTATCCAATTCCCTCACCTCATTCACAAGTTCTTGCTCTGAAAAAATTGACAACTCTTGTTTTCTATTTTTTTCCATAAAAGGAATGTGTTCCCAACTAGACCATTAAAAAGAAAAGGATGGTTTTATCTCTTCAAACAAAAAAAAAAAAACAGAAATAAAAGAACCTTTCGAAACATTTTCCTCCTAGATTAAGCATAATCGAAGATCAACTTAAAGTGGGGCAGCCAACAAATATAACCCATTAACATAATCCCATTGACACACTTCTTACAAACTCATTCGAGAAATTGAGGACCCCCTTATCATTTTCTTCAAGGGAGAAACATAGGTCCAATCCAACACTATTTCTCGGTATAGCTATTGTTTCGGAAGAAAGTCACCCAAGTAGGTTGCAGATTAGCCAGAAAATATTGACCACAGTATCACCTTGATCATATCCAATAACTGTCTCCCACTGCAAGCTCCCAATCCCAGATCATCCACACCACAATTTCCTCCTGATTATCCCTCCAATTAACTTCATCCTTGTCTTATTCCCCCTTTTGATAAAACTATGGGTTTTCCAAGAAACTCAGCAGGGTGAAGAAATCAACCAATAATACAATGCAATTAGAGCCTATTTTGGGATTTTACTTTCCATAACCAAAAGCATGTTCTCCTCCTGCAAAGGATCAATTCAGAAAACAGTGGAAAAAAAATTAATGAGGAAAGAAAGACAATAGGACAGATGCCAGAAAAGGAATTTGCAGAAAATCATGTAAGAGCGAGGGAAACAAATAAAAAAAAAAATTCAAGAAAAGACTCAGAATGAAAAAGAAAAACTAAAGATCTCAAGCACAATCACAATCACAGGGAAAAAAAACGTACAAAACAAAAATCTTAGGCTTACATTGATTGTCACTGCTCCCACGCTATCATGTCCCAAAGAAAATATACTTCGGCAACCCTACACAGAAATTCTGTTTTGCTTGCTTGGCTTTTGAGGGCATTCTCATTCCCATCATTGTAGAGTTATTTGTCAGTTCAAAGTAGTTCTGGATAAAGGAAACTCTTTCGAAGAATTAGAAACAGATTTTCACATTCAATCTCATCCCATTTTAGATATTCAATAGGATGAAACTCATGTACTTGGTAATCATTTTTGTTTTACATGGCTATCTGAACTGCAAATCAAAACTTGGCCCCCGTCAGAAACACGAGATATGATGAGAGACAACCCATTTTACAAAATAAAGAGTCTGTCATTGGAACATCTAACATCTTTTGAAAATTCAAGTATGCAGCCTTTCAACGGGATATACATTATGGGACTTCAATCCCACCAAATCAGCAAATGGTTATACCAGTTTTCTACTAGGTCATGTATCTGAGAGAAATATTAAACCTCTAACAAAAGGGAATCTTTTAAGCCGCTCTGTGAATTGGTTCACTTCTCATCAAATAACTCATTCCACCACATGCTTTAAAGAGTTGACACCTGACACATATTAAATCTAGATGTAGTTAAAAGACAGATGCCTGCGCAATTGGTCAATATCAAGGCAACACGTCCTCTGATATGCACGATGGGTTTAACTTCTTCAGGCCCTTGCCATAGGCAGCAATTAGTAGAGCCTCAGCCCTTCCTGCAAATTTTGGGATTTCAGTCAAAAACAGAAGTAAATGGGGAAACAATCCCAAATGAGCAAGCACAAGAGCATTTTTCATCAACTCAATTGTTTAAGACATACCAATAGAATTGAACTTCTAACATCTTGCCTTTCCAAACAATGGCTTTTATTCACAAAGTCATTTCCTTTTTTTTTCTTTGTCCCATAAATTTTACTTCAATGCTTTTATACGTTTCTTTCTATGACTAGGAACCCCACTGACCTAACGTTCCAACCTCTCGTCGAGTAAAAGGCTGCTGGAAGAACTCTGGATACCCTAGGTATACCCCTGACCCGGATATCAAATTTAGTTGCAGGGGTCTTGTTAGGCTCAAACCAGAGTTCCCCAGCAGGGAACTGTTTCCCCTCACCAACTGAATACTCCTCGGGGTGTAAAGTCACTTAGACCTCCAGTCAATATAAGGCCACATTTTATTCTATTGACTAGGTGCAGGCTAGAGTCCTAACAGTAGAGGCCTTGAACACAACAATAGACGGCATGCCTGAGTACAGCAGAATGAGCGTAATATGTTCTCCAACATGTCACTGGGGAGTTAAAAGTGCTGGCTTCTTGGTGGTTTTGGTCGGCATCCAAGGATGCAAAAAGCCACTGTAAGAATTTTAAGTAGGAGACACCCTTTAATGGAGTGCAAGACAAGGAATCATTAAGAAGGAATGAGTTTTACTTATATATTCCTGTCTTTTCCTGGTATTGTTCCAAAACATTAAGCAACTTATTATAAATTTGACTTCTAAACTTCAGAAAGAAAAAATTTATCACCATTTTAATTGGAAAATTAAGAAGGAATCATTTGTTGGCATCCTAGATAATACTTTGCAAAACAAACAAAATGGGTTCAACAAAATCTCATAGTGGTTAGAGAATTCTCCAATTTCATAGAGTAGAGATAGTAATTTACTTCTAAATGGCATCACCATAAATTAGTGATAGAAGGGATAAAGGACTAAAAGATTAATGCCAATGGATGGACTAGTACTGTGCTGTATAAAGAGTTTAGATAGGAGTTATGACACAATCGCTATATCCATGCAGTATTTGTATCACAAACCAAGGGATGAATAAGCTGGTTAACTCCCTCTAGTACATGTTTCAATCAACTTAGACTCCCAAAAGGCTTGGTCACTTTGATGAGGACCTGGGTTCTAGACCAAAAGACATGCCTTCAAGTTAGAGTTATCCAAGCCCTCTTATTAAGTCTTCTAATTAGGTTCTCCTAAGCAATGTGGGATCTCAACACACTCCCTCTTTGCGCCACACAATTGCCAGTAAAGCCATAAAACTAAGCCATTTTTAAGTTTAGAAGGATGAAAGACGCTGGTATATTTAATTCCTTGTAACTATCTGGAATAAATAAATATCATGGGCTAGTTTGAAAATCCAAATTCAGTTAACAGTCCAGATCTTTCCGGAGAACCCAAACAGGCCTACAACAGAGTCTGGTACCTTTTCCTGTATTATGAAAAGATAATTCAGAATTAAACTGGTAAAAGCAATGTTTTATAGACTGAATCTCTCTTTTTCCAGGAAACAGTAAACGTTTTGTGTAGTTGAAAGAATATACTGCTTTCAAAAGAGCTGCATAACACTAAACTCGGAAGTAATACACCTCAAAACGGTTTGCTCAGAGTACAGTGCATTCAGCCATAATATAACCGAGTAAAGTTTCTATTCCATAGAGGAGACAGTAAGACTACCATGATCCTTTTTCCTTTTAAGTAGGGGACTCAGCGGTGGGAATAATGTGGACGCAACTCTCCGGCCGTCATCCTGTCAAATAAAACCCAACACTATCTTGAGTACAAATGAAGACAATAAGGTGGAAGGAAAATTATATATTAAACTTTCAAACAAAAATTGAAGCCAGCAGAAACTGACTCAAAGCAATATCTAATGAAAGAAAAAAAAAATACTAATGTTCTACTTTTGCAGAGTGCTAACACAGACCAATAACCGAATTTTAGGGAAGGCTAGGTGCAACAGCAAAGGCCAGCATAGAAGGAAATACATCAATTTACATACAAGTAAACGAATACGTATGTACTATTTTGGGGAATGCTACTTCTCTGACCTCATTTGTAGGTCAGCATTATTCCATATTTACATGAACAGACTGCTGTTCTCTGCCTCTGAATTTGGCCGTTTTAAGCAACAGACCAAAACGTAGGAGCAAGCAATGACAAGAAAGCACTTTCTATTTGCTTATTCAGCCACTTTTGCTGGTGCAAGGCCAGATATGACTGCTGCAAGATGGTAGCAAAGTTGATGGGAAGTGATGTTTTGGAACAAAATGGAGATCGCTAGCAGCGTTTTTTTTAATGATGATTCCTGTAGAAATTTTCGCACCCAAGGTTTTTGTTGGTGTGCAAGGCAGTAAATGACAAGATTGTTGGCCTGTAAGAGAGAGTATATAGAGCCAAAGCGGGATTGGTACTATAACAGGATCTGCAGTCTTCATGCTCGAAAAAATAGGGAATTATTGAAGTAGCAATCCCTCCGAAAAAATTGTGAAAAAAGGAATGAAGTCTAGAAAATCAAAGACACGAATCTAAAAACCGGGATAATACATGACCTCCCTCTTACACTGAGGAGAAAGTCACCTCTGAGTATGAAAGAAAGTTAGGTAATGCCAGAAAATTTGACCACAGTATACCTTGATCATATCCTTCTGTTCCCACTTGCAAGCTAACCCAGATCTGGCACCACAATTTCCTCCTGATTATCATCCAAACTTATAATTCAGTCCATTAACAGAAAATACCATGTGACCTCTCATCCATTCCCCAATTATTGATAATGCATGGGTTTTCCACAGAAACTATGCCAGCCTGTGCGAAGAAAATCTCAAAAGAAAAAAATGTATTAAACCATCAACATTATAATTTGCATAATAATTCTCCAAATTTGGAATGTTATAGCTCCAAGTGAATTCGCAACATTCTATGGCAAACTTATGTGAAATTTAAAAAGGGATGAAAAGAAAGCAAATAATTAGGCAAATGGAATTCAATCATGTGGGACTCAATAACAAATCACAATTGGCTTACATTGATTGTCACTGCTCCCACGCTATCATGTCCCAAAGAAAATATACTTCGGCAACCCTACACAGAAATTCTGTTTTGCTTGCTTGGCTTTTGAGGGCATTCTCATTCCCATCATTGTAGAGTTATTTGTCAGTTCAAAGTAGTTCTGGATAAAGGAAACTCTTTCGAAGAATTAGAAACAGATTTTCACATTCAATCTCATCCCATTTTAGATATTCAATAGGATGAAACTCATGTACTTGGTAATCATTTTTGTTTTACATGGCTATCTGAACTGCAAATCAAAACTTGGCCCCCGTCAGAAACACGAGATATGATGAGAGACAACCCATTTTACAAAATAAAGAGTCTGTCATTGGAACATCTAACATCTTTTGAAAATTCAAGTATGCAGCCTTTCAACGGGATATACATTATGGGACTTCAATCCCACCAAATCAGCAAATGGTTATACCAGTTTTCTACTAGGTCATGTATCTGAGAGAAATATTAAACCTCTAACAAAAGGGAATCTTTTAAGCCGCTCTGTGAATTGGTTCACTTCTCATCAAATAACTCATTCCACCACATGCTTTAAAGAGTTGACACCTGACACATATTAAATCTAGATGTAGTTAAAAGACAGATGCCTGCGCAATTGGTCAATATCAAGGCAACACGTCCTCTGATATGCACGATGGGTTTAACTTCTTCAGGCCCTTGCCATAGGCAGCAATTAGTAGAGCCTCAGCCCTTCCTGCAAATTTTGGGATTTCAGTAAAAACAGAAGTAAATGGGGAAACAATCCCAAATGAGCAAGCACAAGAGCATTTTTCATCAACTCAATTGTTTAAGACATACCAATAGAATTGAACTTCTAACATCTTGCCTTTCCAAACAATGGCTTTTATTCACAAAGTCATTTCCTTTTTTTTTCTTTGTCCCATAAATTTTACTTCAATGCTTTTATACGTTTCTTTCTATGACTAGGAACCCCACTGACCTAACGTTCCAACCTCTCGTCGAGTAAAAGGCTGCTGGAAGAACTCTGGATACCCTAGGTATACCCCTGACCCGGATATCAAATTTAGTTGCAGGGGTCTTGTTAGGCTCAAACCAGAGTTCCCCAGCAGGGAACTGTTTCCCCTCACCAACTGAATACTCCTCGGGGTGTAAAGTCACTTAGACCTCCAGTCAATATAAGGCCACATTTTATTCTATTGACTAGGTGCAGGCTAGAGTCCTAACAGTAGAGGCCTTGAACACAACAATAGACGGCATGCCTGAGTACAGCAGAATGAGCGTAATATGTTCTCCAACATGTCACTGGGGAGTTAAAAGTGCTGGCTTCTTGGTGGTTTTGGTCGGCATCCAAGGATGCAAAAAGCCACTGTAAGAATTTTAAGTAGGAGACACCCTTTAATGGAGTGCAAGACAAGGAATCATTAAGAAGGAATGAGTTTTACTTATATATTCCTGTCTTTTCCTGGTATTGTTCCAAAACATTAAGCAACTTATTATAAATTTGACTTCTAAACTTCAGAAAGAAAAAATTTATCACCATTTTAATTGGAAAATTAAGAAGGAATCATTTGTTGGCATCCTAGATAATACTTTGCAAAACCAACAAAATGGGTTCAACAAAATCTCATAGTGGTTAGAGAATTCTCCAATTTCATAGAGTAGAGATAGTAATTTACTTCTAAATGGCATCACCATAAATTAGTGATAGAAGGGATAAAGGACTAAAAGATTAATGCCAATGGATGGACTAGTACTGTGCTGTATAAAGAGTTTAGATAGGAGTTATGACACAATCGCTATATCCATGCAGTATTTGTATCACAAACCAAGGGATGAATAAGCTGGTTAACTCCCTCTAGTACATGTTTCAATCAACTTAGACTCCCAAAAGGCTTGGTCACTTTGATGAGGACCTGGGTTCTAGACCAAAAGACATGCCTTAAAGTTAGAGTTATCCAAGCCCTCTTATTAAGTCTTCTAATTAGGTTCTCCTAAGCAATGTGGGATCTCAACACACTCCCTCTTTGCGCCACACAATTGCCAGTAAAGCCATAAAACTAAGCCATTTTTAAGTTTAGAAGGATGAAAGACGCTGGTATATTTAATTCCTTGTAACTATCTGGAATAAATAAATATCATGGGCTAGTTTGAAAATCCAAATTCAGTTAACAGTCCAGATCTTTCCGGAGAACCCAAACAGGCCTACAACAGAGTCTGGTACCTTTTCCTGTATTATGAAAAGATAATTCAGAATTAAACTGGTAAAAGCAATGTTTTATAGACTGAATCTCTCTTTTTCCAGGAAACAGTAAACGTTTTGTGTAGTTGAAAGAATATACTGCTTTCAAAAGAGCTGCATAACACTAAACTCGGAAGTAATACACCTCAAAACGGTTTGCTCAGAGTACAGTGCATTCAGCCATAATATAACCGAGTAAAGTTTCTATTCCATAGAGGAGACAGTAAGACTACCATGATCCTTTTTCCTTTTAAGTAGGGGACTCAGCGGTGGGAATAATGTGGACGCAACTCTCCGGCCGTCATCCTGTCAAATAAAACCCAACACTATCTTGAGTACAAATGAAGACAATAAGGTGGAAGGAAAATTATATATTAAACTTTCAAACAAAAATTGAAGCCAGCAGAAACTGACTCAAAGCAATATCTAATGAAAGAAAAAAAAAATACTAATGTTCTACTTTTGCAGAGTGCTAACACAGACCAATAACCGAATTTTAGGGAAGGCTAGGTGCAACAGCAAAGGCCAGCATAGAAGGAAATACATCAATTTACATACAAGTAAACGAATACGTATGTACTATTTTGGGGAATGCTACTTCTCTGACCTCATTTGTAGGTCAGCATTATTCCATATTTACATGAACAGACTGCTGTTCTCTGCCTCTGAATTTGGCCGTTTTAAGCAACAGACCAAAACGTAGGAGCAAGCAATGACAAGAAAGCACTTTCTATTTGCTTATTCAGCCACTTTTGCTGGTGCAAGGCCAGATATGACTGCTGCAAGATGGTAGCAAAGTTGATGGGAAGTGATGTTTTGGAACAAAATGGAGATCGCTATGTGAAGACAAATAAGGCAAATGGAAAATCAATAAGACATATTAATTGACTCAATAACAAATGAGCTAACTCCGTGTTAAAGATGAATATACTTGCATTAGATAGAGAGAAGCCCATGCTAGGGTGTAAAGCTAGGATCAAACCAACCTTCGTAGACCCCCCTCCATAGAGACCAAATTGGTTTTTCCATGATACAGATGGCACTGGAACCACAGAAAATCCCGAGGCGACTAAGATCCCAATCCATAGTCCATAACCGAATCCTCCACTCCACCACCCCTTTGTTCAGCAAAAGAACATATCATAAGCATTAACTAAGAAAATTTGGAGTGATTTGTTCAAATTGAAGTAATGCAAAACTAAATACATGATCTAAACATTCTAAGAAGGTTCTAGAGAAAAAAAATTTGTGAAACGGGGCCAAATACGAATAAGGAACAAAGGGTCATTCTAATAGACAAGCACAAATTTCTTACAAACTAATTGCACGTCCTTAGATGTCTTCAATTTAATTAACTCCAGTTTGACAGATAAATTGGCGTTCAGAAATTGACTAGAAACATGGTTAGCATGTAAGTGTGTAACACATTCAAAGCTTCTACATGATGGTCAATGAAACATAGTTGTAGCAACTAAATCACCAATATGCCCCACTTTTGCATTTCACCCAGAATATTTCGTAAAATAAAGACCCTTCATAACCGTCTTGTTTAGTAAAGAGCAGCTTTCCCTTCAAAAAGATACAAAACTCCTTGAAGTCTAAGTTACACGAGGAGCGATTTTTCTTTCCATGGAAGAGTAAAATTGACCGGTGCTGCTTGTAATGAGTAATCTATAGAGGACTAAAGCTCCAATCAAAACTAGTAACAAGGATAAGATATTTTAGAGCTTCCAAGTTCCAACCCATGTTAGCTCTATCATACATGACTACAGTTCCAACCATTCCAGCATCTGCTTCATACATATGTAAACTATACACAACCTCACAATTAGCAGATTTAATTCTACGTTAGAGCTTAAAGACATCACACAAACTTACATGGCGGAATGATCCTGGCCACACCCTTCATATTTCCATTTTCAGCTGATAAGAGTTCCTCACATTTAAAAGTTTTCTTTGCCTATGGGTTTCTCTTGTATACTTGGACAGATCAGCATAACTGCCAGCCTTTGGTAAATGTGATTATTGAAAAGGAAAATTAATGCCAAAAATTAGAAGCCAATTTGTTGACCGTAAAATTGAACTGAGAGATTATGCACTTTTGGCAAGCACAGGTCCTCGGTTGTAACCCTACCGTTGGAATTTCATTTAATTAAGGTGCTAATGGGAAAAGAGTCGGCATGTTGATATCCAGTTTGATACGATGTTTTCACAAATATGAAACAGGAATTATAATGTACAGAATAGCAGTATTACTCAAAAGTGAGTCTCTCTCTTCCCCCACTTGTCTCCCCCCTGTGGGTGGCAAGTTGGAATTAGCTGGTCTCTCTAGGTCAAAGTACAAGATCAAAGGGTTCTTTGGCACCATGGTTTGTCATAAAACCCCATATCAAACTGCTAAACTTTGAACGACAGACAGCAGCAGAGAGTATGACAAGAACAGGAGATTAAAAGTATAAGCACTAGGAGAGAGAAAACATATTTTCTGTTGAGAGGGACCAGAAAAACCTGTTTGCCGTCCCGTGGGTAAGGGATTGATTGTTCTAGATATGCAGTAGTTCCTGACAATGAAACACTCAGTTCATTAGAAAGTCTCGAGTTTTTGTTGCCACACTTTCAAGAAGATTGCTTCAATAACCAACCACCTAAAACATATCACCCGACACATATTGCTATCACAGGAAGATCATAAATAGAAGAACTAAAGCAAAGAGAGAAGCATATTTGTATCTCCATAGAGTTACTATAAGGTGTAGTTTATCAACAATAATTTCCCTTAAGAACAAAAACTTATAAAAAAAAAAAAAAATTTCCTCAAGAACAAAAGGTCACCAACTGTCAAGACTTCTGAAACTATATAATTGTGAGATCAAGTCAGTGTTTCATGTGGTTATTAGTGTAGTGGGCAGGGGGAAGAGAAGGGAGAGGAGGGGAGGGCATCGCCCCGTAAATCTAAACAACTTGAACACATCTGCCAAAAAGAAATACAAACAAACTAGACTCCTAATAAAATGAAGATTGCAGATTTGTGGAGGTGTGATTTCCCATCCACACAGGCAATGTAACAATCTCATATACAACATTACTTGCCCAGACAAAAAAAAAAAGCACAATGTATACTTTGTTTATTTTTGGTCCCACTCTTGTTTAAACAAATTCAGCAATCAAGTTTTTAACTGAAAAGATATCCACTCCCCAGCCATTTAAATATGATATGTATGCTACTTTCAGCTTTTGTTTTTTCCTCCCTGCTAACCGTCGAGCCTTCCACTTTTGTATGTCTTGGTTTTTGTCCCAACCCAAATCCTCTATCTTTTCCGGTTTTCCATTCTCATTACACCTGTAAAGTAGAAAGCAACTAAATCACACCCATACGACGAGATCTCCTTTCAGTAAGCTTTCTTCTCCTCATCAACGTAAGGTTTATTAATATTTTTACATTCTATACAATAATTAAATGTGTATAGTAAGTTCATGTTTAATACGATATTATATTAAATTTTGGTTTAGTTTCTATTGGTAGCTAATTCATACCTTGATGGAATAAAGAGATTATGTTCTTAACTTCATATTAGTTATTTTCTTTGTGTATTATGGTTAATAGCTCAAAGAAATCTATCTACAAATACTGCGTTTAGGGATAAAGCTTTGGTTTTTGTTATTTTCTGTGGAATAAATTGATCATAATATAATTATAATATGCTGGTTGCATTTGTTAAAAACCTATCTTTAATTTTCATATTGCGATAGATGTTGGGAAAAGATGGCACTAAAATTTATTTGTATACTTTTAAAATTTTATTACTAATAGTATGACTCAATTAACCTGCCCCTCCAAAAACAAAATTCTTACTCCACCACTGCATGCCTTATTTTAGGGATCATGGTTATGGATTTGCAACAATTTACCACACATGACAAAAGCAAGGCCCTAGTAAGGTGTCAGAATGATGCAATAGAAAATGGTGAATAGATTACCAAAGTGGGGTGCAAAAAGATACAACAATTGGCCCTAGACCTTTATGAAATCTCATCCGACTCTCGCATACAGGCTTTCCACAACAAGCCCTGTGACACTCATACACCTCAATAAACATCAATGCTTCTGCAGAAGGTGAGGGAAAATGTGGAACATCCCTCTTGGCTAAGCCAGCTTGTTAAGAGTAAGTTGAACCAGAAAATTGGAAACAGGAAGTCTGCAGAAGTAGTATACACTATTACATGTCAATACCAGTCCATGTTTAGCACCATATTTAATGTATAGAGGAGAGTAACTAGATATTCCAACCTTTAAGGCTATACTGATCTACCACAGAATCATGAATAAAGGATAAATCATGTGGTGTAAGCTCAGTCCTCAAATCAAGCAATTCAAAAACGTTTATACTGACACAAAGACAGAGAGAGAGAGGCGGTGGGGAAGAATCTATGATACCAACGGGAGCATCAAGACTCTGAAGCAACTGAACAATAGCCTTCGCATCTAACCGTCGTCGAAGTCTTTTCCCAACTAGTACTTTCAAGTGTGGAGAGTCAAATACCTGTAGCAGTAGACCAAACATAACAGTTCTATTCAGAGAAGTATACCATGATTTCGAGAAGTTTCTGGTCCACCACGCTAGAACTCATTAGGATAGGCAGTATGATTGGACAAAACAAACAAATAAAAGCAAGAACAATCGAACACAACAGGTCGAATCTCATCCTTATCATGATAAAACATGCTTGATAAGGGCAGAACCCATGGCACTAAGAATAAGAAAATCATCGCCATGACAGGTATTAAAAAACGAACTGTAATTGATCAAAATCCATCTTCAGGACCACATAATTCAAAACCCCCCAAAACGTTCTCATAACCGTCCTGGTGTACCATAAGAATATGTTTGGTCCACATAGTGCCCTTTTAGAGTCCAAGCATACATTCTCAAATAAGGAACCCATCCAACATAAACATCGCATTATTTATAAGTAGCCAGAAATTCAAAGCAACTCATGTTAGTCCCTTGTTGAGAGAAAAGCGTATCCTACATAAAATGAAATCGAAAAGACATATTCTTTAACAAAAACTGGAAAATGAAGCCAACCCATTTACTTGCCTGAGCAGAAGAATCGGACTCCGTCCATCTCAACAGCGCCAATGCACCATGACTATCGGGGTCAATACCGATAACACAATCAGTAGCCGCATTGGCCCCATTGCCATTCAAAGGGTCGAAATTTTCCGGTAAAGGGTAAGTGAGGGAATCCAACCAGTTCTCCTTGAGTTGGGCATCGGAGGCCTTACCAACCGTAGACGCAGCACCGTTAGTTGAAATAGCGGCTTTTGTTTTCCTTCGGGAAGGAATTGAAGGTTGAGTTAGACGCTCTTGTGCTTGGTCCGAGTTTAATGGAGTTAGAGAAGAAGTACAGAAGAAGGCCCTGAGCTTGGAGGAGGAGGTGAAGGAGCAGGTTGGTCTGAATTTGGAGGAAAGTGAGTTCATGAAAAGGGGTTGGTTTAGTTGTTGCTGTGGTCTGATCTGGAGAGCTTCCATTCCATCAAAAGTTCAAAACCCGCGAACCCACAGACCGTAACAGAGAGTCCAGAGTTCAAAAAAGACAGGACCGGACACGAAGGAGGGTAGCTCCTATGTTTAACCTGCGACATCCACGTCATCCAACATCTATTTTGCTTATATTGGGTAATTATATTAAACTATGAGAAATTTAAAAATTACTTCTAGGCTTTTATAAAATTTTAAAAAACTACCTAGATTTCTATAATTGACAAATGATTGCCTAGGTTTAGGTCAGTTTGTAAAATCACTCTCTTCAACATAATTTTTGTCCACATTTTTAATTGAATTGATGAAGTGGAACACTAAATATGATCAGATGGCATGTTCTATGTCTTAAAAATTAAATAAAATAAATAATTTCATTTTATAATTTAATATTTATTATTTATTATTTAATTTAGGCTTAACTATACAAATGATATAAAGTTTTGACAAAAAGATCTCTGTGATAAAAGTTTATACAAATTTGTCATGTGGTCATGTATAGTAACAAAATGATCCCTCTGTTTCAATTTCTTCATTTTTTGCCAGATACTGAGTTTCAGATTAATAACATATGACTTGTTAGCTAGAGATTTAATTCAGCTCAAAATCAGGCGTTAAGAGATATGACAGAATTAAAACATATGAATTATTTTGTTATTACACACTGATCACAAAGACGAATTTGTACAAACATTTACCATATAGACCTTTTGTTAAAAAGTTATATTACAAGGACTGTTTATATAATTAAGCTATTAATTTATAACTTTTGTTATCTTTATTTCTGTATTTAATTTATTATTATAATTTTAATTTATTTTAAGACACTTGACATTCTTCATGACCATATATTCATACATGGTGTGACACGTCATCAAAGCTATTAAAAATTTGAAGTTATAGGAGCATATTGCAAGTGGGATCTAAGCTCATAAAGTGATTTATTAATCTTAAAATTTTGGACATGTTTTTAAGATCTCATTAAAAACTCAGACAATGATTTTAAAATTTCGTTTTAACTATTTTAAGAAACGGTATGTGGGCAACTTGGAGTCTTCAATCCTATTTTCAATTTTTTTTTTTTTTTACATTTTATTCCTCTCATCCAAAATTTTATCAATAAATTAGAACACTGGTACGAATTTACGAGGTTAACCCACTGATGAGTGGAAAGAGAAATATTTGATTAGTTTGAAATCCAGCATCTTTGTTGGTGAGATCTGATGCTATTGTCCTTTGAAAGCTTTGACATGTCCTCACCAGATGTGCGTTCCATTAGAAAACGGAAATCTTTAACCTGCAACAAACTGATCTGCTTACTCAGAGTTGTTTCATCCGGAGGTCAACAAACTGATCTCCTCAACCATAGTCTATGGGGACGTTTCAAAACGACAAGTTTGTCAAAGACGACCCTAATTTATCTTGTATGAAAATAATTGTCGAAAACAAGTGGCTCATATTCTTTATAAGAAATATGCAAGAAATAACGACGTCTTCATCAAGACCCATTAAGTTCACGTTAATAGTAATCAGGTAGTTTTCATACCAATTAGAACGGATATAAGTCTCAGTTCTATCTAGTAAGCATTTAATGTGATATTTGACTCGATAATATTCACTTATCAATTATCATTTATTTTCTTTTCCTACTCTACGTGGGACTCAGACTTGTTAGAATAAATGGTCAAATCCACGTAGCAAAACGTAGTGAGGACTTTCTAGCTGTACAAATAATAAGAAACAAATGAATAATTTCTAATTCTTTGTACATTTAAGATTTTCATATAAATACTTTGTAAAGTAACCAGATTTTAAAGATAGTGAAACTTTGACCATTCTCTCCATCCTTGTGCCAACTCTTTCTCTCTGCTTTCTAATCTCTTCCTATTCACCAGAATATGGGTATTTGGGAATACAGATCATGACAAATCTGCCGCGGACCAGAATAAATTATGGGAAACGTCTCATCATATAACTAGACGGATAATATCATGTCACACCAAATCAACAGTGAGAAGAATCAATTACCCAAAATAAAAAGAAAAACAGTGAGAAGACTCTCTCTTGAGGTGAAGACTGCTGTTCTGATTTGCAGTCATGGAGACGTTGTTCAGGCCAATCCCATATGATCCTTAACACAGGATGCGCAAATGAGTTGTATTTGGGGCCAGAAAAAAAAAAAAAAAGAGAGTTGATGGGGTGGGCCAGTGGTGCCCGTGACACACAGGAGGTAAATATGATTGCCATGCTGGTGTTGCCGAGCTGGTGTGATGTTATGCACTATTTCTTTCCTCTTTTTAGTTTTTTCTCACGTCTCCTGCTGCCTGCTGCCTGCTGCCTTCTGCAAGGTGTGTCACGAGCCAACTGGGTGAAAATATTGGTTCAACCAGAATCCAGCTCCGTGACTCCCTCAGCTCACTTGGAAAAATCTTGAGCAAATCAGGTTGGTTTGCTTGATTCTCCTTCTTGTTTTGCTAAGCAATATATGCCTAAAAGACAAAACAAAATAGATGCCATCTGAGTCATAATTTAGTTTGGTATATGCCAAAGAAAGTTACAAGGTGTGAATATGTAAACCCAAAAGGTCAATTATTCTGGTCATGGATGAGGGAGGAGCAAGACACCAAAACTAGTCTAATATTTTATAAACTCCTTAAAACCCGCAAGAGAAATAATAGGAAAATAATCATCATTTCATTTTCAGCATACAAACAGCTGTTGAACTTGACCAAATGAGTGTACCTTGACACAGATAGTTTTAGGTGTTTTTTCTGCTTAATAGTACCTCTCACTCTCAGCTCTTCATATAGCTGACAGGGTTTCCCTCAAATTCAGGAGAAAAAAGCTCTTCACTCAATCCCCTTTCCAAGGTACGTACCCATTATACTTCTCATCATTTCAATGGAGATCAGAAATGATCTTCCCTCTGTAAGTGCACCCACCAGTCCAAGTAGATGCAGCCCAGAGAAGATGCACTTCTACAGTGTCCCAACTAGTCCTACCAAAGGGGTTCCAAGTGCTCCATCTGGATATGAAACAGAGCCTACGACACCAAGAATATATGAAGATGCCAATTCCACTCTCGATGACTTCGAATTCGAAACTAGTCGGCGTTTCAACCTCAAGGACATCGATTTTGCAACAAGCGACAAGTTTGAGGAGCCATTAGATTATCAGCAGCAGCAACAAAAGCAAGAAAGGAAGCGTGGGGATTCCCTTCCTACTCCTATGGCCTTTGCCGATGAGCTGTTTTGTGATGGCAAAGTCCTTCCACTTATGCCCCCTCTCAAACTTCCACCGCGTCTTCACAATCCTAGCAACAAGAGCTCGACTGCGTCGTCCCCTCGGTCCCCAAGTTCGGTTCCTAAGCTCCCATTTTCTCCCTGGCGCAGGTGGAACGATGATTTTGATCCATTCATGGTGGCTCTGGAGACTGTCAGGGAGGAAAGGAGGGGGAAAACACGGGGAAACAAGTATAGACGGGCTCGGTCGCTTTCACCATTTAGGACCACCAGACCACAGTGGTCCGACCACTCATTGGGCTTCGACAACCAGCAAGATAACCACCACTGGCGCCCTCGAAAACCATTGCAACAATCGGGACCAAACTCAAATGAGCCAAGGGAGCCCAAAGGTTTGACTCCTTCAACATGGACCGACCACCAGGACAAAGTAAAACAAGTAGGTCGAAGTCTAGTGAAGTTGCCGGAGCCCAAGGGGTTATCGTTTGCGAGACGGGTAAGACTTGTGAAAATTGGCAACGAAATGCCCGGAGAGCCCAATACGACCTCACTTTCAGGGGAAAGCAAAAGACACAAGATTAAGAAATTTCTACTGAGGAGTGGATCAATAGGAAAAGTGCATAACGAAGACAAACTAGGAGAGCAAAATGCAGCACCTTGGAAGTCTACCTTTTCGAGGAAATTTAGCTTCAAGTCTGTTGGGTCAGCCGAATGCAGTGGGGTTGGGAGGGTGGCTGAAGTGACCAAGATGACAGTTGCCCATTACGGGCCCAGACTTCTTCTATGCCTGGGTCTTGGGGCAGACTCTGTGAAGTGAATGGGGCCATGGCAGCCGGAACCTTTCTGTCAGACAAACATTATGGTGTGCTTTTGCTCTTTTCTTATGGTGCACTTGTGTCAATTATGTGGGTTTTATCAGGGGCAATGTGCAATGCCTACAATTTGGTGTAAATAGGACCCTTATTGTCTGATACACTTTAAAGTTTCTTCTTCTTCTTTTTTTCTAAGCACTTTAAAGTTTCTTAATTTCATAAACATTAGAAGTTTGTGTCACCTGAACCATTAACTTCTTTGCCTTCTGGTGCGTTTTGGATCAACTTTTCCAGTCTCAAAAGTAAGTCAGGAGTATAGATTTTTTATGCAGAATGCAGAAGCAAATCAGCACTGTTCAAAAGGTACCTGTATTTTTCTAAATGACTAAGTGGTATTACTATGTCCATTCAACGATATAAAAAAAGACAAAATAAATTGGAAGCAACTTTTTGACATGTTTGTTCTTTTTCACCTTTTACATATGTTTGTTGTTCTATTTTTTTTACGTTTTTTCTCCAAATGTGGAGACTTGACTGTCTATGAACACTTCACCAGTGCCCCCTCCCCATTTTTGGCTTCATATGCCTCTCTCTTCAAGTTAAATTTTGAAAGGAAAAATAAAAAATATGAATAGCTTAAGATTAAATGTCAAAATTGTGTAACAACCATAACTGGTTGATACTAAATTCGGGTAGCAATGAGGTACACCCTATTTCAATGACAACTAGCTTTTAAATTATATCGCTAGAAAAAAAATTAGTTGGATTTTAAGAAAAATTAGTGAAAAAATAAAATTTTATGAAAATTACTAAAAAGGTGCAGCCTAAGATAATTTGAATGATTTTTTATATTTATTGTAATAAAATTAAATAATTTTACAAAAGAGAGATTATTTTGAAGTTATTTTTTTACCAAAATTTTGAGTGACAGTTACGTTTGCAAACCAGAATTTTGGCCAAAATTTAGCTATTTTCCTCCTCTTTCAGAGATCTATTCCCATCCTCATCCTCAGTAAGCTTTAGACTGGATTTCTCTTTTTTAAAATCTAATCTACCTTCGAGACACGCTCCCGTATCCTAGGCCGCAAGATATGAAATCTTCACCGGCCATCACACTATAGTCGCCCTTTTCCTAGTGCACATGTTCCTGCTGCAGCAGGCAATTCACAATATTCTCTCTACATGACTGCTTAAGCAGCAATTGCCACAAAGGTGGCTCTTTTTCTTAGCCTTGTAGTCAAGGCACTACAACAACGAATCCTGTTGGTTTCTGTTTGTTGCTTTTTTTTTTCCTGCACTCTAGCGATTGTTAAGGCATTGAGTTCTTGACACACTATTACTCCAATGCAGATGCTCTTCAGTTCTTAGTGTCTACAAATCTGAAAAACTTCGACTTTGAAGCAATAATGGCATTGATAATTGTAATCATTGCCATTACAGTTTTCGCTGATTCTCTCCTCCTTTTTTCACCACGTCATATTACCTCCACCATCTGCTTACAATTTGTGACAAAAGTTTGCAGACCAGTTAAGAAGGTTCCCAGAAATCAGGGGACAAAAAGCTTTTTCTGATCTCCTGATAGAGTGTAGACTCTGCTCTTTTATATACTCCCAAAGATGCTAGGCATCCTCCATTTGAGAATGCTAATAAGAGAGGTGAAAGAGTAAAATGAAAATTGGACACAAGGATGCTGTATGATTTCAAAGCTATCATTCATACATTGTTACCCCAACAAAAAAAATTCAGAGTATATCTACAGAGAATAATATATCCTAGGGGAAGATATTGCACATAAACTCCGAATAATGGGAGGCAATTGTCATGGATTGGCGTCGTATGAAACATCCTGAAATCTCCCAGGATAAAAATATAAATAGAAGAAGGGGAGAAAGGGAGAAAGGGGGGCATGGCCCTTCACATCCATGCAACTGAATAAGAAGCTGATTTTCAACTTCTGAGATACACAGAGTGGAAATTCAGTAATTCACTTGATACAGAAGAATACTATTCTATTTTCAAAGCATGGTGATGTGGTAATAAACCTACAGATAAAAGGCGTACTATTCCAAGACTTCAGTTGGCCAAAGCCGCTTCCATGTGGAAATCTCATCTTTATTCTTAAGCTTTCTGATTCCTCCATAAAACCCATCTGCCTCGTTCCCTTCTTCCCTGTGGTCTTTCCTGTTGATGTTTGCACATCTCCACCGTGAACCAGGGGTGTACTGATTGAATTCCAGAACCACGGTGTCTGTTGGCAGAAATTAAGGTTAATAATTGAAATGTCATCCGCTAAACCCTACAGCATTTACTATAAAAGCATGGAACCAAAATATCCACAAGCAGAAGTGTATAAGGTTAAAACAATTGAACTGATATCTATTGCTATGAAAATTCAGCTTGTGTCAGAAGTCAGGTACAAACTGCTAAAGAAAAGCCCTTTGTGAACAACGTGATTTTACTGAAAACATTGTAGCCCACATAACAAGATAAAATGTTGCAACAGGGCTCAAGGAAGTGCCCACTAAAACATTGAGTTCTTTCAGTGTGGTTGGCAATAAATATTCCGAGACAGAAGTTATCATAATGTTGGTGGAAACTATGACATGCTGACAATCATATGTCTTGGGGACCAACCAAATAGCATAAATGGTGGTCCACGCATTGAAAAATGTGATTCAGAAAGGCACCTTGCCAAAACTGGTGTTGTCTGTGTAAATAAACATCGCACTCATGCCCTCCACATTTTCGAGATGTTATTGCCTTCTTGCACAATGTTACCAAAGTTTTATTCTAAATCTCCCACATTCATTCATCTTAGATTCCCCCCTTTCTTCATTCATCTCCTAGGCAGCCGTATGGATCATGCAAGAGAGAAAAGAGATCAACTTACCACTATTACAGCAACGGCAGTAATTTTCATTCCCATCACAAGTTTCCAAGTGGCCTACTACACCATACCACCAACCTGCAGTATGTACGGAACAGCCAATCAATCAGCACTGCTACAAAGTAATTAGTATATATTTACCAAATGAATGGACAATAAACTTCAGACATGTTTAGATTCAGGAAGAATAATTGATTAAAATCTTAAATCTGTGCTGTCCAGGCTGTTATTTGATAAAAAGTTAACTTTGTATGATGGAACTTTCCATAACCATTAAGATTGGGAATATAAAAACAGGTGTGACCAGCTTTTAGGAAAAATAATGTGACTAAGTTCGGACTAATTTTTCTTGCCAGGAACAGCACTTTTCTCTTTCAAAAACCATTAACATGGCATGTTGAGTACATCTTTCTCAACATTGTAGTCATGCCTGAAGTTTCTTCCACTTTGTTTTACCTCCATCAATCAACCAGCAACCAAATTGATATAAGAAGAAAATGATAACAAAGAAAAAGACTGTAGAAAATGAACTAAGTAATATTGATCCAGAGGAAATTGGTAAAAATTAAGCATATCCACGTTCATGGCAAAAGGATCTGTATGAGAAACAAACCGTAAGGGAACTCTTTGTTTCTTCTCCACTGAATCTCAACGTGATCACCAGGCTGTAACTCATTTAAACAGTCAGATACATGAAGATCGTGCGCAGAAGTATCAACAGGTGGTGCTCTTAGCCTTTCCCACGGCACACCATTCTCAGTAGCTACTGCTCTCTTTCCATGAGGTGGGTACCTGCAATTGAGACGCTCCAAAGTTAACCACCCAGATCAAATAATCGAGTAGTATTACATACTGGTTGATGATTTACAAAACTTCAATTTTTTCTAAGCAAAAACTACTCCTTCAATTTTCCAGTACTGTATATGAAACAATCGCTTAAAACGATGCAATTACCAAAAGTATCGATCAAGGCCCAGTTGTCCAACTACCTGGCTTGGAAGGTATTAGTGCGTGAATCATAGCTAAGCTCAGCATCATAGCATGATAACATAAACCCAACATGGCCATTCTGCAAAACAGCACAATTAGTGAAGAAAATTAATGAGAAAAAATATAAATCGAAGGTCAAAAGAACCTTAAGTGTAGCTGATGCATATAAGTGTGTCAATACCTCACGGTTATAAACCTGAGCAGGGAAACAGAACCTGCCAGTTTCAAGAGCAAGATACCAAGCCATGATCGAATCAACCGGCAAAGAACTTCGTTGGTTGCTATTATCATCGATCTTCGATCTAAACCAGGAAAAAGGCCAACTGAGAGCTAGAAGCCTCGTTAGGCCCTTTTGCTTGCCTTGGTTTAGATTGTTGCAATCCATTTTCGAAGCAATATACCATTGCCACTCCCTGTATGCAGCTGGACCGATAATTTTACCCCATTTTTGTTTCATATGCTTCTCCCAGAGGTGGTCACTCAAACATCTCTCCCTCAAAGAACTACAAACAGCAGCGGTGCTACAAAGTGCACCCGGAGGTAGCCTCTCAAGAATGCATTCCAAGGTCAATTCTGGCAAGTCCAACACGGACATCTCTCCTGTCTCCTCAACTTTCTCTATTATGGAACTTGGACTCTTCTTTATCAAAGACATATTGTAGGGAATTGGAGGAAGACAAAACCTTGAAAGTATATTCTTGATCAACTCCGATATGCAAAATAATGGTAAGTCCTTCCAAAACCAGAGGGACAACAGTCTCATCTCATTTGCCCACGGTGGAAGCGGTTTGAGAGGAAGGGACTTTATAAAGAGGACGAAGGAGAAGCAAGTGATGAAGAAGTAAAGTAACATTAGAAAAGAAGACTACTACTATGAAGGGTCAAAAACGGCTTGCTCATAAATGAATATGGCAACATAAATGGGGAACCAATGGAGTTAAAAGAAATGGTAAAATAAAGAGAGAACAGAATTTTGCCTCCCTTCTTTCTCAACCACCTTAGCATAAGCAAAGAAAGGAGGGATCTTCAAAAAACTTTCAACATATGGGTTTTTATTGGTTCAACTAAAGCCCACCAAACCCAATGGTGGGCTCCTCCTCAAAGTTAATTATAGACACCCCAAATGAAGGAACTTTGGTGGAAAGCCACCTTAGCCAGTCCAATCTATAAAGAAGAGGAAGCACAGAGCTTCTTCTCCCTCTGTTTTTGTTTTTTTCCTCCTTTAAAAGATGGCCTTCCAAGCAAGTAACCCAACCGTACAGACACGAGGAGCTGTCATACAAAGAAAGGGAGAAACAGTAAATGGCGGTGTGTTGGACGAACCCAGGAAGCTAATGATGGTGGGAGCACTAAGACCTCATTGCTTATTTCTGACACCTGGATACTTTAAATCCCAAGAGAAGGATAAAGATAAGTCTAGATACAAAGTCCCATATCTCCGAAATCTTTGAATTTCTACTTGAAAATAAAAGACAAAACTTTGCAAAGAATAAGGTGGGAAACGGATCTAAGAATAGGTTGGGATTTGAATTTAGAGTTACCCAACACCTCAAGATCTGTAAAACTTAAGAGAAAAAGATTCCGGCAGACAAGGACAAGAGGATCTTGTGGGGGATGGTGGCGGTGGTGGTGATGATGGTGAGGAGGAAGTGAGTATAAGAGATTGATGAAGAAGAAGATGATGGACGTCAGCCCAACAGATTCTTCGTCACAGCTCACCAAATCCTCCTCCACCCACAGACCCTCTCAATCTTTCTTTCCCTGTTCCTCTTTCGCTCTCTCTCCTTCTTCTAGGAGAAATAGCGAACAGGTTGCTATCAAATTAAGAAAGGGACAGGGACACTCAACGCTTATGTTATCGAAATGGGCGGTTATAGTTAAACATGATTTTGGAGGGTATATTTGTGTGGCCGCCAAAAAAAAACCAATTTAATTCCCGCAGAGAAATCCATAGTAATTAGTAAACTCTCTCTCTCGGACGAAAAACGTCTAACCAGATAAGCGACCGTTAGTTTAATGAACACTAAGCTAAAGATATTAACGGTGGAGAAGAGTTACAGAAGATGTTCTCCTGTGGCTTCAACTACTTAAGGTCAAAGGTTGTAAGGCAACACGTGGTTTGTTCAGAAAGGATGGTCGTTAATGAAGCCATCTTCATTAATTTGAATTGTTCTTTCTTCCCTATTAAGAAAATATATATATATATATGAATATTTTCAATTCGACTGCATGATTCATGAAGATTGAAAGTGGAGGGGTGGTGCATGTTTTTCTTCATTACCAAAAAAAAAAAATTAAAAAAAATGACATAATTTTATATAAGGAAAAATTTCCTTTTCAAATCGTGTGATTGATCTTTATAATTTTTTTCTGTTGATTTTACTGTCTATAAATAAATATACTATGTCAATTATACATCATCTCTCCTCATTTGTTATAAAATATTCTTACTTTGCTTTCAAAAATAATTTATTTTCAATGAATACTCACAAATTTTAAGAAATATATATTTAATTACCCTTTCATTTAAGATTGAGATGTTGAAATTTTTTGTAAAGAAAAAGTCACTTTGAGTTCTTAAACTACTTAAATAATAAAAAATAAGGGTCATCAATTTGCACCCTCTAAAAAGATCAAACAATCAATGAAATTGCATTGGTTGGACAAAAGTAAAAACTAATTGAAAACTTTTTTTTTTCCCTAACCCCTTCATAAGAGAAATCAAAATTCTAATTTTAAAGGGTTGATCATTTCCAATTTAGTGTCCAATTTAAATGGTTTAATTTAAAGAGAAATTGACCCAATAAGTATTGAATAATATGCATCTTAAATTACTCGAGACTTAATACGAGTAACATTGAATGTTATAGTAACAACATGATATGTATATCTTTTAATAGAGCATCTAATTTGAGTAGCAAATTAAAAAAAAAAAATCTTAATCTAATTTTAAGAACATTTTCTTGCCTAACATGTTTTAGAAACAAATTTAGAAAAGAAAAGAAAAAAAGTGACAGAAACCAAACCTTATCTACTTTTATATTTTTGGGCAAAAACTAGATGTAGCCTAGGCACCAATCCGATTAATGACTAATCTAAGGCATTATCCATGCAATTACATTTATATTAAATTTTTAATTATTCCCATATTTATTTTTATATTATTTGTGCAATCTTCCTTGGTTGAAGGTTTTTTCTCCCCCGGTGCCATAGACAATGAAAGTAATAACAAATACCCTATTTAAACTTTTAAATTTAATAAGCAGTTGCACCGATTTTGCAATCTTGCCGAGTACAGAGGAGCAAAACCTCCTCGGACAAAGCACTGGAGACGCAAAGCGTACTTAGAAAAAAGCTGCGACTTTGTTGGAGAGGAATTGGGAACTGGAAGTCTGGAACGGTGTTGGCTGGGGGATCCACCAGTCAGGCAATACCCTTTCTTATCCACTAGGAATTGGAACATGTCCGCACGTGATATTCACGTGCCTGTTGCTTTCATGTCCTTTTTCTTTTTCTATGGTTTAGTTCCGACGGCCCACTGTCAAGCCAACCCCCACTTTTCAACTTCCTATGTCATTTTTTTTTGGCCATTTATGCAAGTTATCAAAAAAATAATAATAATAATTACTAGAGTGATTTATAAGATTTCACTATTTTTTTAACATCTTTGTAAGTGAATTTTTAGATTTACAGTACCTACCAAATGTAGATAATTATAATGAATTATCGTCATCTCCGAAATAATCATGGAGTAATAAAGTTGATTTGACAAAAAAATCGAATGATTTGAGTAAATTCTTTATATTTTTTATAATAGAAATAGAATTATTTGACTTAAGTCGGAAAATAAATGATTTTAAAGTTTTTTAATATTATTTTCTGAACCATTTCAAAAAAATCTCAATATTTTGAGTTTGCAAAGACTACCATCAGTTGTGGAGCTATTCAAATGTTTGGGATTTGACATTGATTCCCAACCAGATCAATACTTTACCTAATTGGACCGTAAGATTAAATCTTGTAGACAAATTTAGACCAAGTGAAACAAATTTCTCTCGTTACCCTTAGAAAAACCGTACCTAACTCAAAACTTAAACAGTAACGCCACTAATAATGCTGAAATACTATACATGTGTTTGCTTGACCCAATCACTAATGTTTGAGTTTTGGATAACAAACCCAAAACTAATGAAATGGTTAAGGTAGACTACTGACCTACTGCCCTAGAAGAATCCAAAGTCATAGTCTTTCAACGTGACACCAACTATGTTCTTTAAGATTATGAGACATTTATAATTGAATCCTCTTTGTCGTGTAATCTTGGTGAAGGAATATGATCTACCTATTAGATTGCTTTCACATTTTCTACTCGTAAATAATTGGCACGATTGCGTTTGGAGTCAAAGTATAAGGATTTTGTGTCCTTGGTGGGTTGTTTCCACCCTCAACCTCAACCTGCTCTGCGCTAGCTGTTGAAAGCATATATTCTTTATATATCAAACAAAGGAAGAAAGTCCCAAATTATTGGAGAGAGAGAGAGAGAGTCCAAATAACTTGTCTCATATAACGCCAATAGACTTGATAGTTGGCAAGGATATTATTAGTCGCAACAACCATTATTAAGATAAAGATTAGAGAAAATCACAAAGGTACGTTCAACAAGGGATAGGGGGGAAAAATATATCTTGATGTATATATGTCCACCAAGAGGAAATATTTTAACATCCCCAGAGTAAGATGCACAAGCTAAATGATTTGTAAGGATGGAGGCCACCCAATTCAGGCATATTTCTTATTCATAGATTCCTTGCCTACTGGCTACCCAATAGGTTAGATTTTTTTTTTTTTTTAATAACAAGAGAAATCTTTTACACCCTATCTTTGTGCACTCAATCAGGTAGAGATACTCTTCAATTTATTGCTCAAATTAAATAGTTCAATTCGAAAAGAGATATACACAGTGTATGAGTAAAGGCGGGTATATCCATAACTCATATTTTGGTTCCAGTTCTTAATCCAATGGAACTAGAACCGAAAACTAGAAATTCTAGTTTCGAGTCGTGGGTTTTTTTTTAGCTAATTTTTGCATGGGCAAAAAATCATTTTAGGCATTTTGGAGTCAAATTTGGTGTGCTTTTAGATCGAATTGTGTTTATGAGTTATATTTAAGCGCTTTCGTTTTGAGGGTGTTATACCCATAATAAATTAATCATTTGATTATTGATACAACAATATTTTATGCTTCTATGTGAAATAACAAAACTAAAAATCTTATTAGTTCTGTGGCCAATTTAATTTGTACTTTTTGCCCATATGTGTGTGTGACCAATAAACAATATTGGCACACGTACAAATGAAATTATAATAATTCATACAAAGTCCACATTAAAAATATACAAATGACAAATGTCTAACAAAATATTACTACTTTCGAAGTCTAAACTCCGATGGTGAAACATTAAGAACGCACATAAATAATTTATCATATAAATCATATGGGCCGAGTAAATAAAAAAATAAATAAAAATATCGGAATCGGAAATGGGGCAAATCTCATACCAGTTCTGATATAGACTAGATACGGAATTGGAATTCCAATTCTCACAGAAATTTTTGCACACCCTTATATATATGAGTCTCGCAGTGGAGCTCATATTGCCCAACAATTAATACAGGTAATATTAAATATTGTAAAACACATATGTTGTATTTATCTCTTTTTGAATTGGACTATCTGATTTGGATAATAAATTAAAAATGAACCTAATTTCTGACAAACTTAGTCCAACTGAGAATGCATTGAATAGGTTGGGATGCAACAACAAATCTTGGCCTGGCTTGACCTTTATTTGCTTGGGGATAAACTTAGCCTGAGCTTCATGCCTTCATCACAACTGATGAATTGAAACAAATTGATAAAAGGAGGAACTGCTAGGGTCAGATTCTCTTCCTTGGTTCTTAAGCTCAATTTTTGCTTTCGATGAAGAGGAAAAAGATTATAATTTCTAGGTCATTAGGGACTTTAAAATGGAAAATTTTGTAACTGATCATAGACCACATAATATATTTTTTTGTTTAATTTCGTAATGATGTAGCCCTATCTTGTCTTGATACACTTGCTAGGGTTCAGAGAATTAAGATGCTTTTTTCGAGTATATCTGACACGTCTTAGGACACCATTAACATGCAACATGGCTAGCTTTATGCTGAAAAGGAAAAGACTTTGGCTGTGCCTATGAAGTGTCATCTTACTAAGAAAGCAACAAGAATATATAATACGTGACAACAAAGAGAGGAGCGACAGCTTATTCTCTTGGACATATATCTATGGACAAGAAGGGAGCATTATTGAAGATTTTATTCTCTAGGTACAACATGACTCCAATCATGTACATTGTACTCCACCTTAATTGTTAACTTTTTTCTTCTTCTTAATAATCAAGACATTTTGGTGATATATAAGCAAGATTACATAGGCAACTTGTTGGACTTCGACAATATTACTCCTTGCGAGCATTCTTAGAACAGGCTCACTTAGTGCGACGTTGAATGCCATAAAAGATTTGAATGACGCTCTAGGCCTGATACCAATTGATTTTGAGAGGAATAACGACCCAACAGTCCGACAAGTGGCAGGAGGTTATGAGTACGAGTCGCAGGAGCATTATCTTGAGAGAAGAATTGTTAGAGTTTCACAATCTTGCTCCTTGCAAGCGCTCTTAGAATAGGTCCGCTGAGTGAGATATCAAATGTCATAAAAGACTTGAGTAGCACTTTCTCGGACACTAATTTATTTTGAAAAAAATGATAGCTTAATGGTCCAAAAAGACGAGTTATTGGCAAAGTGAAAGGAAATAATTTAAATGAGTGGGACTTAAAACTGAAGTTGGAGATTCTATCAATATATAGCAACTTCTACCAAGTAATTTTTGTCCTCTCCAACCAGATTATACCTAAGTATGAGACTCGGAGTTCTCAAGTATATTACAATCAAATGATAACTTTTCTCATTATATGTCATATGATTCATATTACTCGAAACTTCATACGAATAATATTTTAAATATTATAAAGTCTACATATTGCGTATATCTCTCTTTGAATTGTATTATACGACTTGGACAGAAAATCTTGGTTCATTTATGATTACCTCTAATTCTCAAGTGTGTTACAACCAAATTATATGGAGATTCTATCAATATATAGCAACTTCTACCAAGTAATTTTTGTTCTCTCCAACCAGATTATACCTAAGTATGAGACTCGGAATTCTCAAGTATATTACAATCAAATGATAACTTTTCTCATTATATGCCATATGATTCATATAACTAGAAACTTCATACGAATAATATTTTAAATATTATAAAGTCTACATATTACGTATATTTCTCTTTGAATTGTACTTTACGACTCAGACAGAAAATCTTAATTCATTTATGATTACCTCTAATTCTCAAGTGTGTTACAACCAAATTATATGGTTTCTCTTTGTAATTTTTAAGATTTGCAATTCCACGTAAAAACAGAGGATTTAATGTACTACTGTTTGGCTGAAACTTATAAGTCCAACTTGTAATTATTGAGCCCCACCTAATAACAGGGGTACTGATATGATATCAACATCACTACATCGGATCCATAACAGAGAGCAGACAGGATTAGGGCCATGGGCTCCATATTACGCTGTTGTTACTTACCTATTTCTGATTTGCTTTAATTCTCCATCTTACTCTTTAAAGATCACGCTTACAAGTGCCAACATATCAAGACTGCAATCTACATCAGGCCGAGGGCTAAAGGTTCCCTGGCTTCCCCAAAGGCTTAAGTCTAAACCACCCGGAGAGCTATCTTGTTGGCCTAATTTGTCCCACCGGATGTCTCTCTGTATTATAAATCTGAGACTTATTTAATAATAAGAGTATCAATTTCACACTCGTATGTCTCTAACTTGATATGTCAAGAACACGAAGGGCGTCGCCCTTTTCTAGTCACAGCTTTGTGTGTAATAAGTCTATAACTTGTCTAATGGTAAAATCATCAACTTTAGAGGCTGGTATAACTCCAACTTGATGACATAAAAGGCAACCTCCCAACCGCTACGCCCTCATAGATCAATTTATTATAATATGTTTAACTCAAAGTAAGAAAAAGAAGTCACAACGCTATGCATATCATCTTAGAGTATTCTTAACAGTTTCTTTAAATTTGACTCTCTACTTTAACCGAAAAAGCACACTTCTCTATTTTAACTATCAACTTTTTAAAAACATTTCCAGCAGTTTCTCTATTTTAACTATCTATTTTTACTATTCTATTTAAATATTACTTTTCAAAGATTTCTTTATTCTTTCTCTAATATTTATATTTTTAAATATTTATTTTTAAAGGTATGAGAGGAAGAAAATAAAAAGGAAAAAAATAAAATAAAAAAGAGGGAAAACGTGAGATCTGGAGAAAGAAAAGAAAAAAGGAAAAGAAAAGAGACGGAGAGCGTGAGAGAAGAAAAGAAAAAAAAATAAAAAGAAAATAAAAAAGAAGAAGAGTGTGAGAGAAGAAAAGAAAAAATAAATAAATATTAATATTTTAAGATAGTGAAGTGAATAGTAATTCTCTAAAAATAGAGAACCACTGTTCACATGTTAAAATTTGTTATAATAAATAAGCTGCTACATGCTGTTTTTTTAACTTTTTTGTTAAATTAATTCTCTATTCTAACCAAAATATTAGAATACAGAACCTGCTACAATGCTCATACTGTAGTTTGGCAGAGTCCGATAACTTTATTTTTCTTACTTTGTAATTCTGTCCACCTTGAGTTTACGGGAGAGTATTAAAAATATAAAGTCCCACATTGCGTTTGAAACCAATAGTTAATAAATAAAACCTCAATGTAACATTTTGAATATAAATGAAAAAATTAAATGTCTAATTAAACTTTCTAATAATAAATATAGGTGAATGACCGAATGACTTAAAATTTTATCTCACTTATCTCAATTTAAATTTTTTAAAATTTAAAAATTTTTATTTCTTACAGTTTGGAAATAAAAGAGAGGAGACTTCTTCCGAGTATCTAACTACAATTCCTTTCTATTCCAAATCAAGAACTTCTCTCTCTTTTCTTTTGGCTTTTTCTTTATAAAGCTGCTAGTACAAGATGTGTGTGTCCATTTGGGGTACAAGGTCCAGTGGACTTCTGCAACTTTCTACTCGCATCGAAAACTGACAAGTGTTCGGTCATTGGAAAAGTGATCTGCTTGGACAACAATGAGAAAATATTTCGAGCAGATTATGTGCCCATATCTTTACCCTTTCGCAGCAAATGAATGGCTGTAAGATTGACAAATGACAATATTCTGCAGAAAATTCAATAACACTTCGGGATGCCGATACAACCATATCCCCTGTACACTTTATAGGTCATATTTTGGATAAAAAGAGAATGCTATTGTGGTCAAAGAGGAGATCTTTATGGAAACGGCACTTTGGATAAGGCTCTAGAGACCCACCTGATTGGCCTAAAAGGCAGAGCCCCTCAAATTTGACACCTCGAAAGTATCCTTATTTGTGGGTAAAGTGGCTACTGAACCAGAGCTTCCCCCGTCCCAAATAGGCCACCACTTTAGCACACTAAAGAAACATTTTTCTTGCAGAGTCGTGAAGGATATGATATTTAGGCACATTTCCATGATGGTCTAGAGGAACCTTGTTGGCAAAGGTTGGGTGGGGAAGTTAATAACGCATATATCTGGCCTATGGATACCTTGAAAGACAGGTGTCGACATGACATGTTGCCATGTGGATCATGAATTTTTTTTAATGGACCCTTTAAATCTTACCTAAAAATTTAAAGGAACAAAACAATGGGAGGAAGCTTTGTATTTGGTCATTATTAGTCACTAGCTGTCTCGTTCTATCATATACTATTTGGGGAAATGGCTTTTCCTTTTGCCCTGTTTGAAATTGAGTCTCTCTCTCTCTCTCTTTCTTTCTCTCCATAGGTTATGGAGCAAATAGTTGGAGTGTCACGGAACAGGTTTTGTGAAGATTTTCTACATGTTGATCATGAATGAGGCAATAGAGCATTTAGGCATATTCTTTTTGGCTACTTTGAATCTTCCACTTAGCACACAATCTTTTGGGGGTTCGATGCTTGTCTCCTAAAGCATAGACATCTCATCCATCAAGCTGCCCCACCTACTCTCTCTCTCTCTCTCTCTGTGGTGTGGTCCAAGAATAGGAACGTCCCCATAACATATTTGGCGAGGAAACCAATCCGAGTTTACATTCAATTCTAATATTAAGGCACTAATATTCTCTAATATCGACTATTTACATGGTGTTTAGAACTAAAATTTTAACTGTAATAAAATAATTACATAAAATTATATCTCTCTTCATTTTGTTACTGTCTCTGACACACTAAAGTATAAAAAATTTATTTAATTTATTTTTCTCTTCATTTTTTTTTTTTATCAACTCGAATATCTCAAAATTTTACAAACAAACACAATGTAAACCCAACACATTAATGAATGAAATCAATGATCCTGAGTTAGCTAATATGCTTTTACTTAAAAGTGATTTAACATTTTCGTTTTATGTTTTTTCTTTTTCTTTTTCTAAATCGATTTCAACCATCAATTTTATTCATTAATGTGTTCGGTCCGTAAGAGATGCTCACTAAGACAAGTCATTCTCAAAGGAAGGCTTGCCATCGAAGCTGTCGCTTCGGCAAGGAAAGAGTATATTGATTTCATTCATTAATGTGTTAAGTGTAAGTTAGGCTATGTTGTATCCTTGTGCCCCGTAAACCGTTTGCATACCAAAAAAACAGAATGAATTGCAGTGGTCCAGCGATGTGGGCTTGATGAGGATAGTGTACAGGCCAGGCGGGGGTTGAATCCATTAAATGTGTCTCGTCTTTGATGGACCTGTAGGACCTCTACTATTAATATCCTTTAAACGGGTTGGTTCGGACTGGATGACCCATAGAGGGTTGGTCTGGTCTGGTCTTATCAGACTTGTTCATCTTATCATAGTGGACCCAATAAGTTTCCGGAGTTAATTTGTTTTCTCTTTTCCTTTTCTTTTGGCAAGAAATTGTTTTTATTTTTTTTTTTTTTACGTATGGAGAAAATTGGTAATACGTTATAAAACCAACGGCCATCAAGGCCAGGCCCAATGTCTCGAACAACATGACCAAACTGAGAATCATCAAGTAAAGCACTCTTAGCCCAAGCCCAAGCCCAAATTGCAAATTTCTGAGGGCCACCGCCGGACAAATTCATGAATCAGGTTTCGTTGCATCGACAGAGTCCCCGCCCAAAATGGCCCAATGGGCCCTGCCTCTAATTAGTTGTCCTGTTTATTTATTTATTTTTTTTAAGGAAAGAAAAGAAGACGGTACTTCTGAATTTTATTCAAGACTGTGGTTACAAAATCAAAATCATTAGGGGAAAATATACTTTTCACCTTTGAACTACCATAAGTTTTATACTTTGCACCATAAACTACCAATTTTGACACATTGCACCTTTTAATTACCAATTTTTAACACTTTGCACCATTTATCAAATTTTTAGACTAAAATGACGATAATGCCCTTGACTCATTTTGCATATATTTAAAATAGTGTTATCAATTCATTAATTTCTCAAGGGTATTATTGTCAAATGAAGGATGCAAAGTATTTAATATCAGTAGTTGGAGGGTGTAATGTGTCAAAGTGGGTAGTTTAAGGTGCAAAGTGTTTAACATTGGTAGTTTGAGGGTGCAATGTCTTAAAGATGATAATTTGGGGTGCAATGTGTCACTACTTCAATAATTTATGAGTGAAAAGTGTCCAAATCATTATAAAGACTAACAAAACAAACCAACACACGAAAATACCGAAGAACAAAAAAAAAAAAAAAACACAAAAATGAACTCATATGACATGCCTGTTGGGACATACAATTATGACAATCTCACATTGCCTAGACACGAGCTCAGCATTGACTTGATATACTGGGCAGGACCACTCCTCGCTTGAGTTTAAGCTTTTGTGGTGCGAGCCTGACTTGGGTATTAGAGCCAAGTTGTGCTCGATGGTCAGCTTGGAGCGGTGGTCCTGCCAATTGTAAGTCTGTTGGTCGTCCTCATATTATTTAGCCATTATATTTTGTATGGGTTAAAGATGTCATTTCATCGAAAAGACCATTTAACTTTCATATTGTTTAGCCATTATATTTTGTATTTTTTAAATATGTCATTTCATTGAAAAAAATAGTGAAATTAAGATTTAACTTTCATATTGTTTAGCCCTTATATTTTGTATGGGTTAAAGATGTCATTTCATCGAAAAAAGTAGTAATTTTCGTCTAAATTAATACAAAAAATGTCATTTCATAGAAAAAAAAATGAATATTTTGTATGGGTTAAAGATGTCATTTTATCGAAAAAATAATTTCTATCTAAATTAATACAGTATAGTGCAAAATGTACACGATCGGTAACAAAATTAATTCAATATAAGTTTATAGCACATCAAAAAATTATACACTTTGAAGCTTAGCTGTAAGGGATTGGGTGTACAAACTCGAGGCACAAACAAAAGAAGTTGCATAAAATTACAATCCCAAAGCAATCACTCTCAAAATTTTCTTTTTCTCTCTTTATTGCTGGCTTAGTTGCTCTTCTCTTTCCCTTTTCTATGGTCCTTTTCTTCTTTTCAGAGAAAACCGAAAGTGAAGATATGAGATTCCACATGATGAAAACGTCAAACTCAATGTTTGGAATGATTACCCAATATCCATTCCTCTCCATCCACACCAGCATCCTCATCGGATATTCTCTATCCATTGGACTCTTTTACTTCCTATAAACTTTTTCTGTTCCTTTCAGGCTTTGGCCCAAAAGTGAAGAAAATAAAGCTTTCTTTTTCACCTAAAGTGTCTGTCTGTCTAGTCCGTTTTCACCCTAGACAAATCTATCCCGAGTAGTCTGTGCCCGGATAGTTTGCTAGCATTCTATATACAGTTTCAGGTTCGATTCTCTCTGTAATTATATTGGTGACATAAGTGAGGAGTCGTGGGTTGTGAGTCGCCATATTAGCCTCCTCAACTATGCTTGCTACACAAATTTCTCCTCTCGTGCTGAACAAAGAAAAAAAACGATTTGTTTATAAAAAAATTCCTATTAAGATTTCTACGATATTGTTTTTTGAAACCCGAGCTTGTTTCCCTTTTGTGAGTTTCGGTGAAAGAGAAAGAAACATGATTGATTCCTTCACATTTCATATACAAACTTTTTTCTAAGAACAAGAGGATTAGAAAGTGTTATAGATAATATTATAATTAATAATATTTGATGTGATATTATTAAAATATGAGAGAATCAATTTTAATATGAGATTTTATCAAAATATTAAAAATTTATTTAATTTAAGATTGTTGTCACAAAAAACAGAGACATTTAACTTGTATTATGTATGGATTTATAGTACAAAATACAGTTATAGAAGTTTTTTTTCCTTACCATTTTATCATCTCTCCATATTATCATTTAATTATGCATTGCGTTTATTTTTTTTTTTTTTTTTTTTTCAGAAAGGCCTATCAATTGCATAATCCCATATGCAAAGACTTCAAGTTTGTTTATTTTGAAATACAGTGTTCAACATTTTCTTTCATGCAAAATACTGTTTGTAAAAGTGCTAAATCATACTCTGTCTCGTCAACATGAGTCCAAACTACTCCACAACAAATTAGCAAAAAGATATTTGCTCTTTAATTTGAGATTTAGATTTGAGCTTGTTTTAAAAATCCCTTGTCTCATTATCCTTGACAATTAATTGATCTCTTAATTAAACTACTAATTTTTTACTATTTTCTTACTCGCTCAAAATCTGACCATGAATATATAAATGAAAAATAGTCAAGGCACAAACAATCTCAGCTGGTTCAGATTTCTTCTTAGATTTGTTTTCAATTTTTTTTTTCCCCTTGGAAGAAAAAAGTTGACGAGGAGTCTCCAGATTTGCTCATGAACTGGACTTCAGCTCTCAACTTTACATAAGTTTTCCTGCTAATGAATTTCAGCCAAAATGATTGGAGCCTAGTTAGGAGCTAAAGTACTACATCTGAGACCCCAAACTGCAATTCTCGTTGATCAATTTTTTCCGAGTACAATCTCTTCTTGCCACAGAGAGGGACCCCGAAGAGCTTGACTGTACTGTCATTTGTTTCCTGATCAGTTGAAGCTGTCACCAAAGACGTACCCAAGCTGCAGCTTTTAGCCCCTTGAACACCCACAACAGTTTGATCCTGACATGAAGAATCTAACTCTTCGAGCTTGCGAACAGCATCGCTGTCTCTTTGGTCATAGGATACTGGTTTTACATGGTTTTGAATGAAGAAGATAATGTCATTGTAAAGATTCTTCATGTGGGCAAGCTCCGATAAAAGCATGAAGTTTTTTCTCCTTAGCCGTTGATTGTCTTCGGTCAGAGCTGTAAGGATATCGGTATCAGGTTTTGGGGATGGCAATGGAGAGTCGAACCAGTTACCAACAGTATCCCCTGGTTGGAAAAATTGGCGTGGCTGATCCTGATACTGTTGGTGATGGAGCTGAGGAGTTTTCCTTCTGTGGATCTCTGTTAACAAGTGCTTTGCACCTTTCCTGAAGTACTCGTTTGCAAATTCCCATCGATCTGAAACTATCTTTTTAAAGCCCTGCAGAAATAACCCAGTTACAACAATGAGAGAGAGATTTTCTCATGAGATATATTGGAATCTGATGGTACCAAATTTGAGCCCCGTCCGACCACACAACATAATACACACCAAAGAATAAGCTTCGAAATTGTCAGGGAAGACTAACTTAAGCATTAGAGGTTTTATTCCCTCTGAAGGGGAAAGAATTTTGATTGTGTGTGCAGATAAATCGTCGAACAGGAATTAAGGCTTGATCGAGGAGCTGTTAGGAGTGGTCACTATAAATCAAATGACTAATCAGAATCATATAGACACCCATCTACACCTTTTAGGAAGTGTTTTCTAATGAGAAGGATTACTCTGTTTTAGAGAGAGATGACCCGCACGTTAAGATTGTACTAGGCCTTGTGAAATACAGGTCAGTAAACAGAACTCTTCCAGTGTCCCATTGATATAATAATTAGGAGGAAAAAAGGAATACATTGATATTTTCCAACTGCACTCTGATGTAAACTTCTCCTCGCTTGGTAGATTTAATGGAGAAGCCAACTAATCAAAAAGTTTCCAAACTTGATCTGAGATTTAGGCTTCTAGGAAGTAGAGAAAAAGTATATTAGTCAATAAACAAAGTGGTGTGTGGTAGTTTGTGGGTAATGTCACAACTGGAAAAGGGAAAAAAAGTACCATCCAGCACAAAATTCTGACTTAAATATTGATAGGAAACGCATTGAAAGACTAATTGTTTTCGCCAAATTTACTTCCCAAGCCTAAAATACATCCTTGAAAAGCCTGGTCCTGACCTATTTAGTTTTCAGCTTCCTATACACCAGTCTAAAGACCTCGGAAGTCATTTCAAATTATGCTTTTACCAAGAAACAAAAACCAGATTAACAAGAGAGTCTGTGTATGTATGTGTCAGAGAGAGAGAGAGAGAGGTTTTGGATTCTCACATAGGTGTTGAGCTGCCTGACAAAGCTTGAGAAGTTGTTGTGCTTGAAGTAGTTTGGGAGGAGATCTCTAGCAAACTCAGGAGGCCTCCACACGACAAATGTGGTTTTATCTTCACCCCAAGACACAATGTGATCAGTGTGAGGGTC
The DNA here is from genome assembly GCA_003952965.2 of Morella rubra. Classification (NCBI taxonomy): domain Eukaryota; kingdom Viridiplantae; phylum Streptophyta; class Magnoliopsida; order Fagales; family Myricaceae; genus Morella; species Morella rubra. The sequence goes on from CM025849.1 coordinate 33,395,189, forward strand.
ATCCACCAGCTGATATGTCTTCATCAGAAATGGTGCTGGCACTGGCTTTTCAGACTCCACAGAGAACACCATCTCTTCACACCTCTCCAATGTGAAAGCCATTAGTAAAGGACTGTTACTCAATTCAACTGATGCTTCTTCTACCACTGGCTTTTACACTCTTCATCCACTCCAAGCTCCCAAGATGTTTTAAGCACACTCTCTCTCTCTCTCTCCTAGAATTCTGCAACTTTATGGAACGAAAACATATGCTCATTTCACTAAAATAATTGCTGATCTTTGTGCTTTCATTCTCTCTCACTAGTTTTCTGCCGCTTTAAAAAGCAGGTGACGATGTCAGTAAACTATTGACAAGACCCAATTAGCTATTAATTGTTCCCTTGGCTGCACTTGACAGCAGAGATATTGGGTCATGGGTGGATGCCTTTTAAGCTTACAGATTTTCTCCACCTTTTTCTTTTTGTTAGTTGATTGGGTTTGGGCGCTTCAAGTTTCCAACTAGTCTGACACTGGGGCGCCTTTGTCTTATTTGCAATTCAGCCCTATTAGCTAAAGAGCTTCCCTTCACGGCTCACGCCAATACAAATATAAGCACTACACTGCCTCTGCCCTTTACTTAAAACCAAGTATGAGAAGGGAAAGGAAATAGCAAGTGGAAGAGAAAAAAAAAAAAAAAAAAAAAGGTGAGAAGTGGAAGCTCAAATCAAAGAGCAGGGAATACATGAAAACAGAATACTTCTTCTTTTCTCTTCAAAAAATAAAGATCCCAATTCTTATGCTAATTCCTAGGATTACAATGTGAAGACATCGCCTAAAGTTACTTTGTTTCTTTCTAGGAGGGACATTAGTTTATCTAGAAATTCACGACACTTGGAATCTCATGATGCTTAATTATAAATAAATCGGAAACACTCTACTTGTCTCTAACTTAATGCATGAAAGAAAAGCATTCACAGATACACAGTATTACTCTCTGAGATGTTCTGTTTGGACGAGGTAACTCTTATCATAATTCCATGCACCGTACGTATTTAGGAAATGTAATTCCATCAAGGCCAAGCGTACCTTCTGTGCTAATTTGCAAATGAAGAAGGGTACACCAAAGGTCAAAGACCCTCACACAGGTTCCTCTCAACAGTTGATCATTAACGCTTGTTAGAGTGAGTGTAAGCCAAGCACACGAGGATCCCACTTCACAGCCTTTTCCCGACCTTCTGCTATAAAATAAGCACATATATTTCATGTATGTTGGCCGTAGGAACATTCCTACCCTTTTCTGAATTCTGACCTCTATTCATTTATTTCCTTGTATTTGTAAATTCCAAAGCATACCCGTGACTTCAGATGGGGTTGGAAAGTAGTTGCTTTCGGTGTCAGACACGAAGGAATAATATGTCTCCTCTGACCAGAAAACTAAGTTTTCAAACAGAAAGCCATTTTCTAAGTCCCAATTCTGTCTCTAATTGGCTAAAGGAGGGGTGGGTTTCAATTCTCAAAGCTGCATCCCTCTACAAGAGAAAGGTAAACTAAACAAATGGTCTCAATATAGACGGCCTCTTTAGATTCCCTTTGTTGTGGGGTTCTACACAAACTCCCAGCAAAAGGTAATAATGAATGCCGAATGGAATGGAATGTCGCATTTGAGTCAAAATATTGAACGCCATCGATGATCCATATCAACCTTTATATGGCTCTATGGGGCTTCCTTAATTTCGTTTTTCTGTCCGTCATTATTTTGATTTCGATTTCATGACCCACAGAGATACTGAATTATTGAAGCTTTATAGAATGTCATATTTATTCCTATTCAAAATCTGTGCCGTTGAGTTGTCGATCGATAGGTTGATGTGGTTATATATAGGGACTTTTTATATATATATATATATATACGGGAATGAGGTTTAATAAACTAGTTCATGGTTAATTGCCAAATTATTCCTTTGGGTTAGCTCTTTTCAAAAAAGTTGCATTGATTTTCAATTCCATTCAATTTGGTGCTCATAGTTTCTAAATTTGTCGATTTGATCTTTCAGTTCTTCTCCAATCTAAAAACTTAACAACTTGTAAGTAAATCCACAAAACCCTCACTAAATTGCTCGTATATGGTCAAACTCTCCCTTAAAACGAAAAAATGAAAAGAAAATTATATCTAAAATAAACATAGAAGGGTGGAGGGTACTGTTCCCCTAGTTTCATTCCTCCCTAAAGGGATAGCTCAAAGCTCTGGGGAAGGTTGGATCACTACCAATTCGCTCTACGGGTGGAGGGTCAATGAGAAGGAAGTAGATTGCAAGTATGAGGGTCCTCAGTGCAAAGAAGTGGGCAAGTCACGTGGAGTGAGATAATGAGATTGAGTCTGCATTTAGAAATCACAGATACTGGTTTATATGCCATTAATTTCAACTGATAAGTTCACCCTCGATTATAGGTTGAAGTCTTTCTTGAATGAATACACTTTGGGAAATGTAGCTGTGCACTGGAATCTTCTGAAAGCAAGATGAAGTGGTTTCGTTTCCATGATTTCCATGTTAGATCCAAACAAATCTTTTTTGCATGTGTTGCAGAGTGATTGTCTGGTTCCCTGACTTCTTAGGAGACCTTTGAAGTTCCAGACTCAATGCTTTGAATCATATGGTCCAAATAACGAATTGAATAATGAGGAAGATTCTATTCCAAATTGATAAGACCGATCGACTTCCTCAAAGTTCAGAGCTTGCAGTTCGTTTCATGTATTACTTATTGCATCACATGATCTTATGATTCTTATCCATCTGCATGTGACCCACTGCTTGCCCTTTTCACACCAACAAGAGAGAGAGAGAGAGAGAGAGAGAGAAAAGAAAGAGAGATCTTTTTCTTATAGGAGCACAAATCTAAATGTAATGCATGTGGGGATGAGCTGCAGCCATCAGAGAAGACATGAATATCATATATATGTCATAGCAAGTAGCTTTTCGGATTCTTAAAGAAAGTATATAGAAAATAGTCTTCAGCTCAAGTATATTAAAATGCTTCGCACCAGAACCCACATGAAAGTTTCTTGCTTTATGATCTAAAAACCTGAACAAAGTTGGAGGTAAGCACTAGTTACATGCCCTTGTTTTCCCTCAACGTGCATGCTAGCTCCACATTCTGAGTAGCGCCCCTCTTTAAAGATTGGAGTTCATAAATACAAAAGAAATTAGTAGCAGAACAGACTTAAATCCTTGTTATTTGGTTTACTTAAAATGGCGAGGGATCTTTTCTACCACAAAACAGATATACAGCTCCATTAGATTTAGTAGCTAGGTTTTTAAGGTGAAAATGATTTCCTTTCTTTTGGTTCTATTTTGTGTAGAAGCAATCTTCTTGTAAACTCTACTATGGCGAGTCAAAAAATGCAGGTATATAACTATTGAGCTGTAGTTTCCTTGAAAAGTCCTCCGTGTTACCAATTCCTTGGAACCTGATTTGTGTGGGACGGAATATTGACTGCATAAGCCAGGAAATTAGTCAGGTCAAGCTCTAGATATCCTCATCATTTAAAAAAAAGAGTTGGAAAATTTATGCAAATTTAACTCATTCAGCAAAAGGAGAATCCTGCTGCCCTCCAAAAACAACACAGACCAGTAGTACTGTTTCAATATGTGTACTATTTTACCTCTCCATCATTCCCCTGTCTTGACCAAAATTCCTCTTGAGGTCTCTATTTATGTCGAGCCTCCCATGGGAGAAGAAGATTCTTAGCACTTTAGCTCATGCAAATCATTAAAGTTCACATGGAAAAGGATCTAAGGATAGCTTTAACTCATAATGAGTTCTTGTTCCTTGAAAGGAAAAACAGATTTGCATCTTGGAATTTTGCATCATTCTCTCTCATGCATTTGTCTATGTACAAGTATACGCCACAAGGATCATGGTTGAATAATAAGATGGAAATTCCAACGATAAAGCTCTCTCTCTCTCTCTCTCTGTGCAGAAGTGGGCACCGCCGATCTGTTGGTATATTCAGACATTTCTGTACTTTTTTCTTTTCCTTTTGTTAAAGTGGCCTCAGATTACCAAAGGTTGAAAGGAGGGGTCGCAAGAAACGCTAATCAAGCTTTTTCAGATGCTATTAAGGAAAAAAAAAAAGGTGAAAATATTCTCCTGGTACGATTGGTGACTTGAAAGACAAAATATGCTTTAGGAGGTGGAGACCACCACCATCTTTTCTTCAAAAGACAACAATATGGGTCAGGCAAGCTCTGCAAGGCATTAGAAAATTCATTGATTGCTGTGTACCTAAAAGAAGCTGAAAAGAGCAATTTTTAATATGTTTTTCTCTCTCTCTCCACCGAACCTTTGTGTGTACAAAGTTCTGTGTCTTTATTTTTCTGTTGATACTCTGTCTCCATCATGCATGTGTATGCTTGCAAATAATTTTAATTTTACGTGACATGTGTAAATTTATGATTAGAACTGAAGCATGAACTGTTAACTTTGTGGTAGGATTATGCATGGGCAGTGTAGATTTTACCCCCACTGGCACCGCCCATGCCGATATCCCCAAAGGCCAAACGGGTGCCGACACTGATCTTGTTTAGGCTAGTAAACAATGCCTATTGGTAATGGTGGCAGCTACTAGTGTGTGTGAGAGAGAGAGGTGCGGCAAACCGACTGCGGGGCTAAATGCGACATATTGTTTATTGTTCTTATCTTTTCTTATACAGATTCGTCAATTATGAAGATACTTTTCCTTGTACAAATTCGTCAATTCTGTCAATATATTTCCTTGTACAACACTGGCGATATCTTTCTCTTTGTTGTTCATATCTTTTCTTGTACAGATTTTCAATTTTGGCGATATCTTTCCATTTGCTGTCCATATCTTTCCTTGTGCAGATTCGTCAATTCTGGCGATATCTTTCCTTGTTTAACTTTTATTTCCTTCGTTAAGATAAACGTTATTATAGCATTAGATATAACAGCTCCTGTATATAGTAGCTAGCTGTTCTAAATGCTAGTAATCAACATATTTATATGACATCGTTTGCATATGGAAAAAATAAAAATAAAATGATGGAAGAAGTGAAACCGCCCAGCAGTGGGCGATTTCACCGCCACCACCAATATCCTTGGCTCTGGAATATTGGGTACCAATACCGGTACTCGGTGTCGATTAACCGACACATCGCTGGTACCAATGATCAGCTCTACTTTGTGAATGAAAGGGTAATGTAAGAATTTTTTTGATAAAAATTATAAACTTAGGAACCTTTATGATCAATTTGAAAACCTAAAGACGATTTGCTGAGAGGAATAAAATTTCAAGGACCAAATGAGCACTAAACCCTAAAATTTAATCAACGTCTTCTGATTTTCAAATTGGTTAGGCATTAAATTCCTATCCGTAGTGCTACCAAAATATAATTTTCAATGCAACAACATGGACAAGTTTCTACAGGTAAATAATTCGAACATGGCAGTTAATATTCGAGAAAGCTAGATAGCAAAAACTAGCTAGCACGGTATGGGAGTTTTGTAGATGGAGGAGAAGCGAAAAGAGAAGACAGACGTATTTCTCCTTAGGATTACCAATTAAGGATTTGATACCAAATTTGTGTAGCCTTTGGATATAAAGCTTTGGCTTGACATTGGCTGCTTGTCCAAATGAATCTAAATTGAAGCCAATCGGGCCACTTACCCTTTTTTAACCACTGGATTTGCTGCATAGCTTGGGCCTCAAAGCTGAAGCTTTGTTTTCCTTTCTTTTCCAAATTCAGGGTAGCGGGACTCCAAGAATTTGGGATTTCCTTACCTGGGCTAGAGGACCCCTCAAGAAAAGACCAAAGATAGTTCCAAGGAAGCCCGCTAAGCAGGGCAAGTAGAGTCTAACGCCTTTGCAAAACACACTTTACCAAAAAACTATTATTGTTCCAAAATTTTAATTTCTAAACATAAATAACTCAATATTTTTATCAAATAAAATAATTTTAAAATAATTTCTCTCTCTTCTATTAAATTATCTCTTTTTCATTACAATAAACATACTAAATCCACTCAAATCATTTCTCTCTTCACTCTTTTTCATTTTTACCACTCAAATCTTACATTTTTACCAACTCTTATAAAATTTTATTTCTCTCTTCTTATTTTTTCACCAATTCTTATAAAAGTCTAATGTATTCACTATTTTCTCACAAAATCCAATAAAAACTTCAATTTCCTCAATTTTCACAATATTCCTTAAATATTTCACTTAATTAGAGTTTGCAAACACACCCTTAATTTGATTTTAAGAATTCATGTGCATAATAAATCCAATATAGATTTTAGTCATTTGCTAATCCCTAAATCTCTTGAGAACTGAGTGTAAAATATATATATATATATATATAAATCAGCTGGAATTGACAATGAATTTAAATGCATGTCATTAACTTATAACTAACTTGGGATCAAGGACAGAGCAAGGGCCGCCATGGCCCTCCAACCCCACAAAATCAGTGAGAATATTTTTTTTTGTCCTCTTGAGGGAAAAATATATTTTTTATAATAATTTTTTTTTCTATTTTATGACCCTTTTAATTAATTTTTTTTTTGGTAACTGCCTCCCTTAATTTTCTAATTCTGACATTGTTTGGGATAGCTTTCTCTGACAACCCGTTTGCAGGAATTTGAACAACCAGCTCAAGAGGAAGGTTCCGATATGTATGGAATACAAGTAACGTCTTCCGGCCAAGTTTCAATAGTACAATGGAGTAGTATGCAGAAAAGGGAGTACAATATTGTACGAACTCATAACATAAGCTAAGGAATGGAAATCTTGTGCAAGTACTGAGATGTGTAGTACATATTAGACAAAGTACATATTATATAGCATGCTACGCTATATAATGTTGAAAATATGTTGGGTAAATGGCAAGGAAATCCCTTGTAAAGCTGGAGGAGAGCCCTGTAAAGGTGGAGGAGTTCTACAGGGGCATCCTGAGATCACATTTGGGCAGAAATTCTCATTTGAGAATCCTTTTCTGCTTGTGTTCATGTCTGTCTCTTAAATGTGTTCTCAGGTCGCCCCTGCTGGACTTCCCTCCACCACATGATCGTGCATCGGCCATCGTGATTAAATCTAAACCATTCGATCAATGCGAAGCCAACCAGCTTATCTTGTTGATTGAATTTGTTATTGTTCTTATCTAGACTGGATAATTTTAGAACGTGTCTTTAATACTTTATTATTGTTATTATTCTTGTGTGGGCATATTTTTTTTTTATTTTTCTTTTGTTCTTTGTTCTTTTCTTTCCCATGAAAAATAGATTAGAAAACCAAGAGTTCATAACATAACATTCTGAAAACAAAACTGTTTCTAAGCAAATTTACCACAGCTCAGAATTTATTCATACCAGTGGTCGGATTAAATTATATGCGATCAAACCATTTTCTCAAACCAGATTCTATGGCGAGTAGGTCTTCTTCCCCAACTCTTTTCCAAACCCCACCAATCATCAGATGGCCTTTGATATTTTCCATTGTTGGAAGTTCATCAACAGCATCTGACTCACAACCCTCCATGGTTTCCCTCCTCTTCTTGACACTCGGGTTATCTATTAGCTGAATTTCACAACTAGCTTCTCTCTTGCCGCAACATGGTGACGATGTCCGGTTCTCTTTCGGTTCTGTTAACTCTGGAACCTTGCCATGGCCATCATGATGTTCGAGTACAGGATGATGTCCAGATGAACCAAGGGTATGCGGTAACATACCGATTGGACAGGGGTTCCATGACCTTGACACAACCCATCTTTTCGAATTTTCCGCATCGCCAGCTCTTGTCTCTACAACTATGTTCTTCATTCGGCGAAGTTTGACCAACTCTAGCTTCTTAGCTGCTTGATTGATGGATTCCTCTTGCTGGCCGAGAAGATTAGTCATAGGAGGGATTTCTTGAGTAACATCTGTATTTGGTAAACCTAGTGAAGGAAGTTTTTTGAGTTTCTCCATCAGAAAGCTGTTCCCCGTCGACTGGGCAAGACAGAGGGCTGATTCCATAAGTTGCTTGTTGCCTGGAGCTACCAGAAGACACTTGCGCAGGAGACCTAAGAGAATTCCTTTTGACACACTTGCTTCTTCAGCTGCTGAATCTTTGTGGCGGCGAAGCTTGAGTCCCTTGAGACTTCCAACAAGCCATGCAAATAATGAAGAAAGATGCTCAATTTGGCAACTCTTTCGCCTATAGTCAGAAGATGCGTGATGTTGTCTTCCTAAAAACAAGTTAACATTTCCATCAAATTCCAAAGCGACCTATTCTATTGATAGAAACTTTAGGAGCACCTGTGAAAACTATTAACATTCAAAGCTGGAAGACATGATATGTGCAGCCGTACCAATTATAAAGGCAGTCCAAAAACTATGGCAGTGCTACATCAAAAGATGGAGATATGTAACATTTTTCAACAGGGAAGTTAAGTAGCTCGCAGCTGTATAATTTGGGGAACCTCAACTCAACCCAACAAAGCTTCAATCCCAATTAAATAGGAGTCCACTCTATAGATCCTCGTAAACCAACTGCTATCAGCCACAGTTATTCCTTTCCATAATGAATTTTACAAATTGTAACCATGCTATTTTAGACCTTCCTCTGTCTATTTTGCCTCCATAAGCTTGACTTAAATCAGTCTACACTCCATATTTTCAAAAGTATTGCAATTGACTTTCTCTCATCTTTTCCTTGATAGGAAGTATCCCAACTTTTAAATTGATAACATCAAAATCCTTATCTTATCTCTTATGGTATGCCCAAGGATTTGTCTTTACATTCTTATTTCAGCTATATGCTTATTCATGAACATAAAATATCTACAATTCTATATCATAAAGCATAGCACGACTTATTTACTCATGCACTTCACTCTTCTTCTATAGCCAGCCAACATCATCCTTAATCTGTGCACTTTTTTTTTTGATAAGTCAGTCAATCTTTATTAAAGAAAAAGAAAGTTGACAGTACAAGAGACTATACTGACAACAACTAAAGCATACAAGCTAAAAAACTAAGAAAATCTGGCAAACCCACAAAAGGATATCCTAAAACCGTATTAGCCCACAGAAAAAGAGAATGCAACATAGATTCCCCCAAACTAGACAAAGACACAGCCCTGTGCACATAAAGACTTGTCACTTAAACCATCAAACTGTTCCTACTAGAAAGAACACCTCATTTGGAAGCTTATAACTAAAGACTTCTTGAGGCCAAAAGGAAATTCTGAGAAGGAGCTCATCTAAAGTCTAAACCTGCAAGTTTATATATATCGTTCTTATTGCACCCAATCAAAGTCCGTATGTGGTATAAAAGATAGTATCAGCAACAGAAATAACAAGAACAATACTAGTAATAATAACAACACAGAACTTACCCAAAAAATACTAACACGGTAAAGTAAGTTATTTTAAACTCGCCAATTAGTCAATTGGTGCTGCAATCTATTTTTGTTCACTTGAATCCAGTATTAAAAATCTCCCGATGGTAAGCAATTATATGTAGTAAAATATGACGCACAGCCTCACATGAAACTCTTAAGTGAGATATCTGCACATGGCCCAAAAAAAAAACAACCCTAAATGTAGTCAAGCAAAGGTTAAATTGGCAATTACCTGTCTCATATTTGATGGCTTCCTGAGTTTCAATCCTATCAAGAACTGCCGTAAGAAGGGCCATCAGTAATTCTGGTCCTTTATTTGAAAGTTTCGTTATGACAAGCTTCCAACCATCCAACGAATTGTGTATAATTGGAACAACTTGGAAATCTTCTGGAACCTCAACCAAGTTGAAGGAATTTACAGCTTTCAACAACAACTCCAGCAACGTGGATACTACTTCTGAAGAGAAGGATGAGTATAACCGAACAAGAATTTTTAAGTTCTTGGTGTTCTGTTTCTTAACTGCAAAAAGAAAGTATCCATCAGCTTGTATCTCCATATATAGTATACGCACATCTAACCTATGAGAGACAGTCAAACAAGATTCATAAAAAACTCTAATGTGGGCATGTAAATTTAGACAAAATGGAGAGTATGTTACAACTAGATTGTAGAGTTAACAGGCTGTCCACTCATGGTTTCCTTCTTGGACTTGTTTAATATATGCTGCTGCAGCAGTTGGTGTAAAATATAATGGCATATGACACACTATATTTGCTTTTCCAAGTTAGCATCAAGACAAATAGCGTACTGTTCCATTGTTTTATAGGCTTTTTTCATTCATTCTTTGTTTTCCCAAATTGTACTCAAAATATCATGTGTTCTAAACCTCTCTGATACGGACAACGATTCATTACTTAAACTAATTTAAGACACTGCAGAAGTGCAAACTGAAACTTTCCCGACACATTCAAGATCCAACAACTGATCTTACCTCCAGACTTCAATAATTGGTGCTTGCCACCCACAAGCGGGAAAAATTTGTTACGGCCATAACGTAATTTGCAAATTCTGCTACCTATGAAAGAGCAAAATGCCCATTGCACCATGACATTGTAGAGGACCGGTAAGTCTAGTATGCTCCATGACCAAAATGGATCAATCAATTACAAGCACGACATCAAAGGCAAAACGTATACGTGAAGAATGATAAAGAACCAGTAATCCACGGTGGGCCCAAAAGGTATCTTAGAAGAAGTGCACAACACTTGATAATTGTTGCTTTCTACAATATACCAAGCAGTTGTGGAACACTAAACTAAAACCAAATGCACAATTAACTATTTCCCTCAAACTCTTTTGTCATAAATTTTATGTAAACACATAAATGTTATCCAAAGAAATTACTACTTGTCCAGCTTTGGATTAAAGCTGAAAATGATGCTGCAAATAGTTCCAACTGTTTGGCTCGTACTGAAGATAGTTTCAATTTAAATGCACAATTTTTTTTTTTTTGATAAGTAAGAAAAGCTTTATTAAAAAAAAAACCAAGGAAGGAAAAGTACAAAGAGCTATACTGAAACCTAAGTCAAGCAAGCTACAAAACTAAGGAATTCAGAAAAATCACAGAAACGAAAACCCAACACAGCTTTGGCCCAACAAAAAAGAGAAGACATCAGCTGGCCCCTCAAACCCTCCATAGACGAAAAAGTGTTCTCGAAGCATCTATCATTTCTTTCCCTCCAAAGAGTCCACCAAATGCACAAGGGGATCAAATTCCACACAAATAGAGCATGTGGATCATCAAACTTTCTCTTCCAGCAAAACAAAACATCCAGCACCTTCAGAGTCCACACAAATGCATAAAAATATTGATTGCGCATGCATGCAAACTTCCTCTAGCATATGTGTGTATCATATTACTCTCATCCATGCAAAATGTTATGCAATACTATCAATTGATTTACCATGTACACCAAAACAATATTAGTGACAGGAGCTATTATCACTACATAATTAACAGAAAAGAATGAAATAAAGTTTCATACGCACGTTTTCCCTTGACTAGTGAAGAACCACATTGGGGACTCTGATTAACTTTCAAAGAGCATGCCAATTCAAGGAGTTTGGATTTGATTTCTTCTCTGATGCTAGCAGTCCCCTGACCCTGAAACGGAATTGCCTTCTTCTGCGGCTCCCAATAATAGGATTTCAACCAATCAAGTGCCTGAAATCATCAATCAAACACAACGTTGTTGAAATTCCAAGCTTTGAGATGAATGTTTGCCAGCTTCCTTCTCATCTATGTAGGTGGCATAAGAGACAGACTGCTCATAACTAATACAACAGAATGAGTACATGAGCTCAGATTCTAGCCGACATTCTCCCAACAAACTTCATATAGGTATATCATAGCAGAAAACTCATTACTGATACAAAAGGCCAGCACAAGCTGCGCAACTTGGGTTGAAGTATGGACACTTCTCATATGCATAACAATTTCAGACGTTTGAAAACCTTATTAAGACGTACAAATCATGAATTGCATTAATCAATTCACAAAAAAAGAAAAGATATTTTTGCAATAACAGCAGAAACTGAGCATCTTGATGGTACAAATTTAATGTGTGTGTATATATATATATATATAAAAGGAAAGGAAAGGAACTGAAAATTGTTAAAAAAAGGTGCACTTTTTGAACAAAAAAATGATGAATTTAGCGTAGTTTCTCCAAGTTTCTCCAATTGGTTATGATACTAGTAAAGCAGTTTAGAGAGCATTTCACATATCTTCAGAGTCATAGCAGTAACAATTCCATGAAGTTGCAATTGAAAATGGTCAACCCCTAATGAAAACTACAAATACACAAACATGAATGCATTATGAATTCAGAGGTCTGCTAAGTTATCCTTATATTATTTTTCAAAAGATATAAATTACTTTCAATGGTAAAAGCAGATGTTTCAAACAAAAACAAAGATAAAGTGTTGACAAACTACAACCACCGATTGCTTCCACACAAGTAAAATACAAAGTCAGCTATGGTATCCATGCATCATTTCAAGAAATATGAGTTACTGCTATAGATAATAGTAGGTGTTCTTTACATAAGTAAGTATAAGGCACAAATTTTTTTCTCCATTTTCTCTTCCAAAAGTCTAGCATGTTTTATAAGCCTAATTTGAAGTACCTCCGTATATTATGGACCTTGTTTAACCTTGCAACTTGTTTACTATGTAGGAACCAAATTCTCAAGTGTCATTCTAGATTACAACTCGATGTTCTGAAACCAAAGACCAGAGGCTGAAGGCCTTCACCCCAAAACTGATATTAAGACCTATACCCAGAGTAATTGTGATGCCTCTCATAATCCATCTTTTAAGGGAAGCAAGAAAAAGGCAAGCATTTCTTATATTTCTTGACAGGAGTTCACCAGAACAAAATTTTGCATACTGCAACATACACTTGGTCTTCATCACACATAGAAGGAATGGCATGCTACAACCAATATTCTGTATTAACCACCGGTCTGGTAGTGAATGCGGCTTGAGCCAGATCCAAAGCCTTTAGTACCATAAAAGTTCCTATAAACCTAGAATTCTACAAGAAGCAGAATACCGTGTCTGAGAATCAAAGGTACACAACGCCAATCCACATGAATCAAGTATTCCATTCATAATTAGATACAAGTCCAGGTTTTTTACATGTTCTTATACCACTACATAATTCTGAGGAATGTATGTCAAACCAGCTCAACCATGGACTACCTTTTTGCATTTTAACAATTCCAGTTCTAGAAGCTAATTTTTCCACCTTTCAAAGTTTTAGGACTATGAACTCTTTACCATTTTAGTATTACAAGAAAATAACTTTTCCTAAAAGAGAATGTATCTGTTTGATTTCCATTTTTTTGGGGTACATCATGGAACGCTTGGGTGTATTTAACTGATTACTTGCTTTGTCATGCGAGCTCTCAGCGACTATATAAATTTCATCAGGGAACTATTCAAGCAAGTTTTGTTGAGATAGTCATGCTTCCAATTCAGAACGAAGTTGCTCTGGGCATAATGGGCCGATCTACCCCTAAATAACAGGAATCTTTGGCATATCAGAGTCAGTTCTTTGCCAACACACAAGATGCCCTTTATTCTTAAAAGTGCAAGTATATGATGCGATATCTGGTCTAACCAGCAGCCCAGTTCAGACCAAACTTGGCACAAGAGCAAAAAGAATTTCTAATCCTGACTCTTAAAATGTCCTCTAAACATTTCAACATATAGAACAATGAAATTGGTAGTGCTAGAGGTTACGTGATTTAGAAACCAGCATAACATAGAAATTAGATTGCACTCTATCTCACTCCCATTGGAAATAAATACTCCTTTGCAACACCCTAAACAAGCATACTTTTGGCAAGAGTGAAACTTACCTGAACTGAGGCACTACGAACTGTCTTGAGAGCAGGAAGTTCACGATGAGATCCCTCTAGAATTATAGCAAATAAATGCAGAGCAACATTACTTCTCTATGAGAGTCCATTCATTAAATATCAAAAATAATATTGACTGAGAAATAATGAGCAAAACACACACGCCTTATAGTCCAGCGCCATCATGTTAGACAGGGTGTTCAAAAAAATGAGTACTAGAGTTCTTTATGAGAAGGGTGGAATGCTAATAGCATAGACTATCAAGTACACCAATTGCAAGTATCATAAAATACAATGATACAGAAAATTTATAAACAAATAATGATAGAGCCATGTTAAAATAAATAGCTAAAGGTGCTCACCATGACGAATATCAATTAGCACTCTTGGAATACCAATTGCATCAGCTGCCACAGCAATTGAAACCTCTGTTTTTTTACGTGTCTTCTCCACAAGACCGTTCACAAGCCTTAAGAAACAAGAACTCATATGTGAACATAATGTCCATAATGTGCACACATGCAAACAGGAAACTAAACCAACTCTAAGCATAAGCATGATGGACCAATATGAGTGAAACTTGGTAATATTGGCCTCATACAACTTTCCAGGTTGTATGATAATTGGAGTGCAGTTGATTGAGTATTCTTTCCCCCATAAAAGTTTAGTGACATGGTTCTAGAACATCTTCACAGAAGCCACACCCACAAATTAGGAAGGTAGACTGACTAATTTGGTCGCTATGAAAGATGAATCCTAAAGGTCCACTGTATGTTTCACACCAGCTATGGGGTATATAGACACGCAACTTTCAGACTAATAGGATTACTACGTCAATATGTCATAGTTATCTCAACCAGAGAGAGAGAGAGAGAGAGCGTCTTTTATCATCACTGGATTTCACTTCACATATATTGCACTTCCACACCTCCTCCAGAAGGAAAGAATGAACAGGTGGATAAATAAAAGGAACCTCACCTTATAATTGCCATGCAATACAACATCGCCAACATTTCCTCTGAAAGTGAACCATTGTTGGCTTGTTGCCCTCTACAATTATGAGGCACCATCACAAGAAAACAAATGTAGTTAACTTGTGGCCATAGCATACAACGTCTATCAAAACAAAATTTCACACTGGCAAACTTGCAGGTGACACCTTCAAAAAGAAGAAAAACAAACAAAAGCAAAATCCCATAGTTCCCTAGGACTTGCAAGGGATACAAATTCATAAAATCCGACTTGGTAGTAAGTTCCCTTTCTTCATCAATAATTTTTCGTGTAACCTGAGCTATGAATAAAACTGCACATAATTCTAACATGGAGAACAAAAGACATTAAATAGATTCAAGCAGGCCCTCAGTTTGTGCAAGTGCGTACAGACAAGAAGGGTCACCTAAAGTGAGGATCTCTTTGCTGAATTTCAATAATCGAAGCCGTAACTTCAACTGTCACTGGAAGACATCCTCTGCTCTGCCATGCCAAAATCTGAACACCCCAAAAAGAATTCAGAACTATGAGTTACGGAGCCTCTGCTTGGTTTCTGAGAAAATGTTCCAGAGAAAGAAAGACATTGTACTCTTTGATTTAAATAAAACCAATTACTCGTTCCCCAAAAGCAACAGCAGCAAAATAAATAGCATTTAAAACTATCCTCTCATAAATTTGCTTCTTTTCTTTTTTGACAACAAATGATTCTAAAATTCTATTACTTGTCCCTAAAAGAATGTAATTTTCCTCAGAAACAAGTAGACAAATTCAGGAATGTAGCTTTTTTTCCAAACGTCGGCTACACCTACGAAGGAGAAGTTTCACTTGGAAACAATTAGAAACAGAGCGTTTGAGGTTCAGAATGACTTTTTACTCTTTTAAGAGCCGAAGCTACTGACTCCGGGGAGTCTGAGAAGAGAGAGTACTCGACGAAGAGCCACTCGTCCCAGTTCAACCAGGGGACCAATTTATGACCGGACGACGACGACGCTGATGAGGACGTCTCATAATTATCCATCATTTCTTCTCCTTCGAATTTTAAAAGCGACCCCATTGAACTCTCTCTCCCTCTCCCTCTCCCTCTCCCTCCCTCTTTAAAGCATTAAACCCTAATCCTAATTTTCTACCGTTCTATAAACATTAAACCCTAATCCTTCTGAAAACACGATGTCAGTAGCTTTTGAACCGCTGTTATGGTAGGTAATTTCGTTTTTTTTTTTTAAATAAAAAAATAAGAAGATTTACAAGAATTTGTAGCCAGGAAAACTATAGCGTAAATAAAATATTATTTTTGAAGTCTATTATTTTACCTATTTTTTGCTGCTTTAACTGTTGAATATAATTAAAGAGTTTGATAAATTTTAATAATTCAAAGAGACATAATATAATGAAATTAATAATTTAGTTCTCAAAATGATATAAATACGCGACCTAAAATTTTTTTTTTTTTTCAAATCTTTACCTTTACTTGGGTTTGGCAAAACTGACCAAACATATTTATTTTGAGAAAAAAAATATATAAATTAAAATAAATCTAGAAATATAATTTTCTTTTCACATCTTTGAAATACATTACGATTTTTTTTTTTCCAAATATATTTTGTGAAGAAAATAAAAGGCGTATATTTAATTCTCATAAAAGACATTGCAAGATAAGTCGCCAGGTTATCACTGACCTGCCAATTTCCATTCAAAAGCATAAATCAAATTGTACACATTTCCAGGGATTATTTACATAATTAAATCCTTCTACACCCGCATTTCTCTGTCATTTCTTCCCTCTTTTTTTTTTTGGCTTTCTAAAAACCAACTTTACAAGTTTTTGGTATACTGGACTTGTTCAGAGGCACTAAGCAGAGACACCTTTGAAGACTTCTCTGATATGTCTGAAACAAGCAGCTACCTACCTCTCGAAGCAGTCAGGGTTAAGTTGCTTCCGTAGGAGTCCATCCCTTTCTTTCTGGCCTAATTTCTTCTTTTCTTTCTCTTTCCTTTTGTCTTTCTTTTTCTTCCTCTAATAGCAAACTTTTACTTTTTGAGTCAGGGGGTAACCCATTCGAAATAAGAACATAGGGGTCCCCTCATTAGAGTCCAATTACCGCACCCAAAGAAGCAGCTCCCATGCTTTGGACCTGGTTTCCAAACCACTTGTTTGATACTCTTCACCCCACAATAGCAGAACATGCATGGAACTTTACTGTGATTAGCCTGGATAGGAGGGAATTGGATTAAAGGCAGTGATGGGTGCTTAATCCTGAACCATTGTTGGGCAAACCCAGATTGATAATCCAGGAAATGCTGCACTCCCAATGAGCAATTTGGAGACTGCGACATCAATGAGTCAGTTATGGTATACCTAAATCCATGGTGCATAAGATGGGCGAGCAGCCGAGCAGTGTTCTTAGCATCGTCTAGGCCACAGTGAGCACGGCCTTCCCATGAAAGGCCAGCCAGCTGAACAGCTTCTTTTAGGTTGCATTTGACAGCGCCAAACACCTCATGAAATGGGACCCTCAGGTTGATCCATCTAACAATAATGCAAAAAAGGAATCATATTCATCAGCTGCCAAGGCAGAAAGTATATATTGAAGAATTTAATGCAGGAGTACAGGACCTCATAATATCATGAGAAATAAATAAGAGTGCATAAGCTGAATTAATATTGTGAGAATTAAAAGAATTGCATGATATGCCATGTTGGGTATCCTATTCATCGCTACTGGCTAATATCAGGAGTATTAGCTAATAAAAGAATTGCATGATATGCCATGTTGGGTAGCCTTCGACTCTTTGCAATCCTTCTCACCATTTTAACACCCATCTTTAAATGGTCACAACAAAGAGTAAAATGACTCCTTAGAAGGGACAACATGAAACTCACTTCCTTTACCGTGTCTCTCCCAGATTGAGGGTTTTGCCTCCTTTTTTGGAATGTTATAACAGGAGTATCAACTTTCAGAAAGCAAAAGTATTCATACTATCATCTTCCAATCCTTACTCTATTCAAGAAACCAATCAAGATAATCACTAAATACAGTGGAAACTGTGAGCACTTTCTAAAATGGATCTATTCTTGCTTGTTCATTAAAGTCATTTTACACCAAGACACCAGAACTGGGCTGGAATTAATATAAAAGCATAAAACAATACTATAACAAAACCTCTGTTGAACTATACTAACAGAATAAGTTTCGTGTTCGTGTTCGTGCAATGATAGAAATAGTAGAAACACGATTCTTCTCATCGACAAGGCATAAGAGTGACAAACTGTAGTAACCTTTGCCATCAGATGAACAATAAAGTTTCATATCGCACACACTGAAATGAGTCCACTTCCACTGGGTTTTTATAATGACAAAAAGATTAAATAACTCAACAAAAGAAATAACTTCTAGCAATGTGCAGGTAATTTATTGAAATAAATTCCATCTCACCACCAGTTTCTCTTATGGTCTAAACACACAACAGAATGAGTTATTCTCATGAGAAGTCAAAATGAACAGATAGAAAAGGATGTGGGTTATATTCTTTTTTTCAAAACTTTATTCTTCCAAATTATTAAATAAGCTACCTGTTGAAATAGGGTGGTTTATGGATCCTCTTAAGATGGCACTCAGATTCCAACATTACCCGACAATCCCAATTTGACCATGTCACCACAGCGAACTTGGTACGTTTCACCCCTTTCTCTTCAAGCCACTTATCATGCAGAAGTAAAGCTTCACTTAGAAGAACACCTTTGTCCACCTGGAGCCACCAAGCCAGAGAGAAAATTGAACCGTAAGTCTATAGTGGATCAGAACTTGTGGGTGAAACTCACCACCCCGCATTCCAATGATCATATTACATTCATTTCAAAGGACAATAAGTTGCTTTGGAAAGAAATTCCTTTGGTAAGAAATTGATGCAACCTAGATGTGCTACTACTGTGTCCATCAAGGACAACATACTATAAGACCAACAATGCGATGACATAAGACATAAAATTCTTGTAACTCGCAAAAATGTTGTTTTACATTCTAACCCGAGTCGACTTTGTATGTTTTCCTGTGGATCATGCAACAAGGTCTACAGCACTACAATATACCTAAAGCAAACATTCAATTATAATAGGCCAGCTTGATTTGGACTGGATTAGTTTTCAAAATTTGATTAGATCTATATTTATCTCATCATTCAAAGAAAGGTAGATGTGAACTTTACTAAAATGGCTATCAAGAAAATCAAAAGAATGTTAGATAATTGATAATCACCGTAAAAAATCCAACCAAAACAAGAACGTATTGCTGAAGTACTAAAGGTGCATCAAAGTTCTAAGTAACTAGGATAGTAAATTCTCAGAGATGCAGCAGTAAAGGATGTACATGATCACTACCAAATTACATTGCAGAATCCTATGAATTGGTTAGCAAGGTAGAGACAGAAACCTTGGGACAAGAATGGCTAAAGCAGAGAGAAGACAAGATTCATGGTTGAGGGCTAGGCTGGTTAAAATAACTCAGTTACTCCCCAACCCTCCTATTTCGATGAGTATCTTACAAAGTACAATTATTTGCCCGTGTCCTTTGATGAGAGAAGGAAAAAGATAAGTCAAATGGTTAAATTGACGCATACCTGGTTTTGCTGGATGCCGGTAAGCTCCTTGCAGAAATCACTAAGAAGTTGATTGTATGTAGGCCGCACATAAATTTGAAAACAATCTTCCAGTTGGCCAGTTGTACTGTTTACTAAAACCGATGGGAACTCAATAATCTCTTGAGGATAAGGCTTTGTGTCCTTGTCACAGGTTGCCTCAAAGTCTATGACCACAAAATATTGGAACTCTTGGAAGTGAAAATCTGGTTGGTGTCTCTGTGATGAGAGCCTTGAGTGAACAGATTCAAATGGATCATTTATGGGGAAATTGCACCCATGATCTATGGGGTAAAAACACCTTTCAAGGGCATAACGCTGGTTCTGTTGTTTCTTTTGGATATTGGGATGAGCAGACCAAGCACAGAAATCTTGTTGGTGCATTGGTCTGTGATAACCTTCAACAGGAGGCACAAAGGACGGGCTGCTGAATGAGATGTCAGGTTCCATGGAACCAGCTCCTGTGTAGCTACTCATTCTCTGGTTAGACTCAGGGAAACCTCCCACTGAATTCCTATTATCTTGCAGATTGTGAGGTAATCCATTGTTCTTGAGGCATCCCATGCATTCTTCACTGTACTTTTGCATTGCTTCTGCCGCAAAAGTTATCACTAATCATATAACACAACGACGAGACATATAAAGAAAATCCAAGAGCAGGCATATAGAAGTAGTCAACTTTATTTTTCCTGAAGAAAAATTCTATTCTTGATATACTTTAATGTGACTAAAGAAGAATGTTAGCAAACTTAAAAATAGTGTTAGTGAGATTTACAAAACATCAAGCATTGTATATGAACAAGAGATATATGGTAGTGGTCACATAAACTGTGGTAGTGCCAGGTCCCTATTCCTTGTTTAATGTCAATTCCAGTAAGTGATATCAAATATAATTGAACATAAGATCCCATGTAATCATAATGTATGCTCTCCTCCTAACTCTAAATGAGCAGTTATATATCTGAGATAATTGACACTAGTATTTCTGTCTCGCAATAAGCTTCAGATCTTACTATCCAATAAAAAGCATTCGATAAGATTTTTGTTAACCTCCATGGCTTGTATTGATTCTGCAAAAATAAATAGCACATATCCTGATTGAAAAGATTTATCCCATAACATGAGGAAGTGACTTTTAGATTATGTAATGGGTGCCACTTCATTAGAACTCACCTGATAGACTGACATATATGCATGTTGCCTTCATAAGAATTTGCCAAATATTAAGGTCTAGCAACTAAATACTATTAAAACATATGTTTTTAGTTCCCTCACTAGAAGACTCGATTACTGTCAAAGAACCTACCGCCAATGATAAAAGTTTTGTTAATAAGATGTCAAACCAGGCTTCCAAAGAATGGTTATGTACTGCATGTATTTGAGCTTGCTAAGCAGTCAAAGAAAAGGAAACACTTTTTATTTATGACTGCAGGTAATGACAGTCAGACTCACGCCACAAGCAACGATTATCTTATGATCGCTAATCCTTTCCCAACCTATTGTCTGACAGAACTTTACTTCTATAAATAAGCCTCAGGTTATAATGATTAAAATCCACAGATTCAACATGATTCTCCAAACAAAAACCATTTTAGGTACACACTTTTACTCCATCTATAGCTCCAACTCCATGGATCTACCTACAAACAAGTCAAACTCATAGACCATCCTAAACCATGCTGTAAAGATAGAAAGCATTCCCAAACAGTAATTGCAGACCAAAACAATATCACACAAAAAGACGCATTTCCTTGCAATATTGAATGCTAAGCAGAAACCGAATCTCGTATACTTCACAAGGTCGTTGGATCCCACACTTCAAATCATCTCGTGATTGTCACTAGACAAACAAAGTTCGAGAGACTGTTTGAGTTCCAGTTCCGTGAATGGGGGGAGGGTATTGCTTACCGTATGTTTTCTTATACTTTAAAGAAATGGAAAAGGCAAATACCAAAGAAAAACCGAATCTCTCCAGTTGCGTAAGTGATGACAGAACACTGCAGGTCTCTCAAAAGTAACCTTAGCTCAACAACAACATCTAATGACAGCTATGTTATGAGGAACTCGCTAATCCTGTTTTTGTCCCGTAACCATTCTGAGTGGGCATGGCAAAAGTGAGATAAATAGACTTACAAGGCGGCTATCATTGGCTCTTTTCAAGACGATGGCTGTCAACCCCACGGGGTTTGACTTACAACACTGATGTGAGTTCCTATGCTCGCCAGCCTGCCGAAGGGGTGAGAGGCATGATAGGGTACTATACTATATTGGGACGAGCCATGAGGGGTAAGCACAGGGGAACTAACTTCCATACCATGGCAACTTCGGATTCCTTCCACTGCGGGACTTTCTGTCTCGTTGGAACTGGATGACAACATAGGATCAAAACCAAAATTTTCTATTTCTTCTCTAAAATGCTTCATTTGCTAGTGATTGAAGCATTGTGACCCGAACTCAATACAGCCCACACCAAACACGAAAATTTCCACTTGGTTCCACAATGCCTGATCAGATGGTACCGAGAGTTCAATCAAACATAAACCAAATGGGTAGTTAAAAGAAAAAAAAAAAAAAAACAAAACACTTTCCATACCCATAAAATCTAATCTGCCAAATGGTATCAAATTCTAAACCTTCTAGATCACAAGAACAATGCAACACAAAGCACGACCCTAGACAAAGACAAACAGGAAAAGGAGACAGTAAATACGAAAATTTAGAGAACAAAACATGCAAGAGAGAAGAGAGAAAAGAAAAAGGCGTACCTCTGTGTTCAAGGGCCATCATGATCATGCTCTAGCAGTAATCAGGTAAATGAAATCAGCAATGCTCTCCGAAACTTTCCACCACCATTTAACCAACCCATCAGAGAAACATAAAAAACAGAGAGAAGAAAATTCAGGAAGAAAATTTATGAAGTTTGCTTGCGTGCTGAGTTTTTTTTTTTTCTCCTTACATTCGGAGATAGTAGAGGGATTCGGTGAAGGAAGCAGTTGTGGCATAATTGGCTTTCGGTACAATGACAAATACCGAATTGCTTTGAGAACGAAAGAGTAGAGCCACGGCACTGCTCTGATACTCCTGATTTTTCGAGTAGACCCACTCTCGCACGAGCGTCCCCCAATATACTTTCAAGTTTTAAGGAAAAGTGTGCACGCGGCAGATAATGATTGGCGCGTGTAATGGATGCATGCTTAAAAACGTTGTTTACTGGTGTTATCCGCTGGATATGCTCTTTCTCAATTTTCATTTGCGTTTAATAAAAAAAAAAAAATTTGTTTGAATTTTTCCTATTTAATGGTTTAATATTTCAGCCTTTTCTTTTACCAAGATATGCATGAATGTCTGCAATTTTGAATTTCCCAGATACATTGTGTTTGTTTCAATGAAACATAATATTTTTTTTTGGAATTTTCCAAATTTTAAATATGTTAGAAAATATTAATAGCAAACAAATTTGTTCCATCTAATACTACATTACATATTTTAGATATAGTTTATAATTTATGCTTAGTATTTGTTAGATAATGTGTGCTATTTATTGGATATGATATAGATATTATATCATGAATATATTTTTAAAATTGTGGATACTTTAGAATAATAATTTACATGATATTTTTATGTATGTCATATCTCATATATTATATTTAATTTATTTTTTCTAAGCAAGACCCAACCTGAAAATATATTACATATATATGGCATGTCTAGATAAAGATGTTTTTTTTTTTTCAGTAAACCGTGATATAGAGCCATCTTAGTATAGATGCACACGCACATTCATACGTATACAAGGACATATATTAATATATAGCCACATAAAAATTTGGGAAAACAAGATACTTTCGTATGGTTGTTTGTGTTTTTGAAAAATATTTTTTTTGTAATGATTAAGAAATAAATTTAAATATAATTTTTTAAGTATCTGTGAGAATCATGTGGTCCATAGAAGACATGTTTGGACAGGGTAGTTTTTATAGGTTTTCGCAAAAAAAAAATATTTTTTTTGGTTCTTTTTCACAGAAATTAAGATCAACAATTAGATAAAATTCGTTTATTGAAATATTTGTTGTGTGAAAAAAATCATATTAGAATTCTAAGAAGTTTTTGAAATCGAAAAACATTTTCAAGACAATTAAAAAAATTTAAAGTTTCTATAAATTGTTCTCCGAAACAATCCCACCATCGCCTACCCCTAAATTAAGGTTTTTCCATGATCCTTGTCTACGAGTACATAGTAATTTGAATGGATATGTTACACGTGTTTCATATAGTAGATATTAACATATGTAGAGAATCTTCCTGCTGCATGTGGTATATATATATATATATTATATTCATTGATATTACCAATTAATATGTTAATTTTTTAAATTAGAGTTTTTTTTTAAAAAAAAATTAAGACATTGAACCTAGCAATAACGTAATATAATATGGGTGTATGACACATGCCATATAACTTAAGACACGTGTCATACGCATGCTATAATTTACAATACAATCCCAATCTATTTTTAACATTTTTTTTCGTAAAAACTAAAAAGGCTCATAATGTTATTATATCTGTCGTATGATAGTGAGTCAGCTCTTCTACTGCAGATGTAACTGATTGTTATACGTGTCACATTGTCCCGTTTAGAACTAAAAAAAAGTATTTGCAATTTACTAGTTGTGTTGCATTAATATTTTGTTATTTAAGATAATATTAACACTTAATTGAGTTTATTGGCAATTAGTGCCTATTAACAAGACCACGTGTCGATTGTCGATTTCTCGAGGACGTAATCACGTTCTAAAAATCTTATAATTCAATTTTTAGAATCTTAGAGGGACTTTGCTCTTCTTCGAGACCTAAAGGGTACGAGGATCAAAAGTAGACAAAAAGATATTTTTTAGAACTTGAATTGTCATCTTTTTTTTTTTTTTCTTGAAAAGTGCATCAATTATGGTTGACTTTCTTATTGTGCAAATTAAAATTTCTCAATAAATTTGAAAAAAAAATAATTGTTTCAATTAATTCAAGTTTTTTTACCATACAACTTGTAGACCACATTTCTAAAATCTGTCTCAGAACAATGTAAAATGAAGACATGTTATAATAAATGAATGGTATATTATACCAGTTCGATAAATAATGAAAAGAAAAAAAATTAAAAAGAAAAAATACATGAACATTAAACATTAGTAGTACTATATGTTATCAATTTATGAATGTTTCTAATAAATATGTAAATACCAACAATAATAATATTTAGAGAAAATAAATTTTCCACCCAGAAATTACCACGCGTTTTGTATTTTACACCATAAATTACTATGTTTGAGACATTGTATCCATGAACTATCCATCCATAACATATTGCACCATCCATTTATTTTTTTTATCAAATTAGATAAAAATTAATTTTTTTAATATGAAATATAGATTATTCTCTTAAAATAGTAAGAGTATAATTTCCATTTTATTTTTAAAAAGAAAAATTCAAGTTAAAATTATTTTAGGTGCAAAGTCATAGTTAGCTCCATAAATATGAGCAAAAATCAAATCGGTACCCTAATTTCAATTCGGCGATTTGAGACCCATAACTTTTGAAAATCATCAATTCTAGCCCTCCGTCTAAATTGGACATTAAACCTGACGGAAAATCATGCAAAATGACCTAAATGCCCCTCCAAGATAAAATTACTAAAAAATTCATTAAAAATAAAAAAAT
Organism: Morella rubra; assembly: GCA_003952965.2. Classification (NCBI taxonomy): domain Eukaryota; kingdom Viridiplantae; phylum Streptophyta; class Magnoliopsida; order Fagales; family Myricaceae; genus Morella; species Morella rubra. The sequence continues at coordinate 33,420,337 of CM025849.1, forward strand.
GATTTTTTTTAAAATAATATTTTTTAAATAAAACTATTGAAACTCTATTTCAATAATATAATTATTTTTAATTAATTTCTTAAATTTTTATTATTTATTTATTTAAATTTAGTCTTGGCATTTTGGTCATTTTACATGATTTTCCGTTGGATTTAACGCCTAATTTAGACGGGGGGCTAGAATTGATGATTTTCAAAAGTTATGGTCTCAAATCTATTGATAATTAAGGTACCAATTTGATTTTTACTCATACTTATAGGGCTAACTATGACTTTACCCCATTATTTTACTTAAAGCAAAGCCGCGGAAAAAACTTGGTCGTCTAAGTTATTTCCTTTATTTCTTTAAGTTAACTCTTTCTTAAAAGGTGAGGCGAAATGGAGGGCTTATAAAAGAAAAAGATGAAATTGAGAGGAAGAAAAAAAATCCCAATATTTATGTCATAAAGTAAATTATGCCTTTGGGTGAACTTTTAGTTCAATTAGCATTTATTATAATTTTAAATGACGCTTTTAATTCATTTATTATTTTATAATGAAATATTATTGAACTTTTCACCAACTTTTTACAAAACCCCTCGTAAAACACAAACTCTTAAAAGTTTATCATATAAACTCAAAATTCTTAAAAATTTTACTTCTCAAACTGTCAAACATCAACCTATTTTCCTTCTAAGTGATTGAATGAGGAAATTAAAATGGTTCTGTTGCATTCTGCTTATATATATTCAAGCTTCAACATAATCATTTTTGGTCTAAAACTTTAGGGTGTTCCTCCTCTACCTTATAGGCCGGTGCGGCTATGCAAGGTGAATTGCGATAGGCCATGTGGCAACCCTATGGGCCTCATGATCCACCTTGCAAGGCCCACGAAGCCTCCACGTGAGGCCGATGCGGCCTGCGGGTTCCGCCCTTGCTTGGTTTGGCGGGAACCTTCAGGACTGTCCTTCCTTACATAGTGTGTTGGATGTAAAATTTTAATAAAGTTTTGTGTTAGTGTTAAAAAAGAGGTGGTATTGGAATTGGTGAATAAAATAAAAGTAAAAGTAAAATTTTGATGTGTATTTGTAAAGGTAAAATTTTTATACACAAACACTATGTTAAACTGTCGAAATGAAAACACATATTGGCATCCCATTCTTTATATAGTGTTTGTGAGTAAAATTTTAGGTTAAAATTTTAGGAATCAGTAAAAAGGTGAAGAGAGAGAATGAAAAAGTTTGTGAAAGTGAAAAAGTTAATGAAAAAGTGAAAAAAGTTTATGAAGAGTGAAGAAAGAGAAATAATTGTAATGATGATAAAATTTTAGGTGTTAAAATTTTAGTTTGGCAAACACTATGTTAAAATGCTGAAAGTCTCTCCAAAACAAAGGGGAATTTTCAGTCCCCTCGAAAAAAAAAAGAAAAAGAAAAATAAGTAATATCATAGTACGCCTTTATGGTCAAAATCAATATTGTCCTCCCAAATTTCAAAACTCCGATCTGCGCCTTCTATTTTATTTAACCGTTAAACAACATGCAAAATAACCGAAATGTCTCTATTGAGATAAAATTATTAAAAAAATAAAAATTATATGTGTAAAAAAGTAATATTTTTAAAATAAAAATATTGAAAATTTATTTCAATAATCTATTTATTTTTTGAATTTTATTTATTTATTTTATTTTTTCAAATTTTGTCTTGGAAAGACTTTTAGTCATTTCGTATGTTGTTTAACAGTCAAATCAACAGGAATGTGATGATTGATCATGTTCGAAACATAAAAAAGGATCCAAATCTTTCTTTTAAAACTTAGAAAGAGGAGATTGATTTTAATTTATAAGTAGGAGACCTACGATGGCATTACCTGCAGTGAAAAAACAAAAACTTTCGTCACTAAATGCTCATGGTCTTGATAACAATAGAAAACTATTCTGAATTTGTCAACAAACTACCTTAAAATTCCTTGGTTTGAATTTGGTACGACGTTGCTTTAAATCGCCCAATGGGGCAAGACCTTTCACTCTCAGTTTTCTCATTGATGTCAAAGTGTGGACCAATGGAGTGGAAAAAAATGGAAAACCCCAATCCCCTCATCTTTGACCTGAACGTCTGGCGGACAATCCAAACTTCTCTGGTAGAGCAAAATTATTCTATATCCAATCTGCATGCCATCAAGATGAATCCTATAAGAAGTTTAATTTGCTTAAACATCCCTAATTTTTTGGCGGTTCAGTTGAGAAGATTATTATATGCCAAAGAAAATGGCAATGGTCAAGTGGGGTACCGGATTAATTTTTTTTGCTTTAGTCCTTTTGCAATCTATGCCCAGAGTTAGAAATAAAATTACACTTAGCATCCTCTAGTTATCTAATTTGCACCTCAAACTATGAATAAGTTTATAATTTGCACCTCAAGTTAAGAACTACTGTTAAAATTAATAAAAGAAAAAAGATACATGACACAATATTAACAGTGGAATTATAATATGAATTGCAAAGTGTAACTTTATTAATGTAGAGTACTGCAATGTGTAAAAATTTGGTAGTTTCAAAACGGAAATTAGTTAAAAGCACACAATCTTATACCATTACAAACTTTTAAAATTTTTCTAAGCAGTGCTGGATTCAATTACCGAAAAAAAAAGAGAAAAGAGCACCAGAATAGTTTGATAATGTAAAAAAAAAAATTCCAAAGTTTGGGTGTTTAGATATAGTCAACTGGTTTCTTTTTTTCTTTTTTTGGATATGAATCGTTTGGCCCTTGCATTGGATTTTGACAAACCCTGGTTCAGTGGAACCGAGGGCCCTGGATGCCACATAATACCAACCCGAGAAGGCGGGGACAGCCCACAACCATTCGAAATCTCATTTAAGTAATCATTTTATCTTTGTGGAGAAATGCGAATCTAATCTAAAACCCGCATTCTTAACCATATAAATGTCAAGTGGTGCCCTAACCGTATTTTCATAGTTTTGATCAAAACTGTATCCTTATATTCAATATGCTCACAAAATTTAAAATTGTTTAGAGATTAGATCACACCAATAAAAATGTTTAACTTTCAAATGTTAATATAATTGAAAAAATACAAAGTATGCGTGGAAATTGAAACTAAAAAAAATATGTAATTGAACCTATGTAAAAACCCAATTCACCTTTTTGTTCCCTCAAATTATTAGAACTAATTGTCATCTTTGAAATCTAAACTATTAATTTTGTAACATTATAAAACTTCAATATTATCGTACGATTCATCATGATCCATGCGTTCTTATTCAAGACATTGTGGCACAAACACTATGTTAAACTGTCGAAATGAAAACACATATATGACACAAACACTATGTTAAAATGCTGAAAGTCTCTCCAAAACAAAGGGGAATTTTCAGTCTCGAAAAAAAAAAAAAAAAAAAATAAGTAATATCATAGTACGCCTTTATGGTCAAAATCAATATTGTCCTCCCAAATTTCAAAACTCCGATCTGCGCCTTCTATTTTATTTAACCGTTAAACAACATGCAAAATAACTGAAATGTCTCTATTGAGATAAAATTATTAAAAAAATAAAAATTATATGTGTAAAAAGTAATATTTTTAAAATAAAATATTGAAAATTTATTTCAATAATCTATTTATTTCTTTGATTTTTATTTATTTATTTTTTTTTTCAAATTTTGTCTTGGAAAGACTTTTAGTTATTTGTATGTTGTTTAACAGTCAAATCAACAGGAATGTGATGATTGATCATGTTCGAAACATAAAAAGGATCGGATTGATTTTAATTTTCAAGAGACCTACGATGGCATTACCTGCAGTGAAAAAACAAAAACTTTCGTCACTAAATGCTCATGGTCTTGATAACAATAGAAAACTATTCTGAATTTGTCAACAAACTACCTTAAAATTCCTTGGTTTGAATTTGGTACGACGTTGCTTTAAATCGCCCAATGGGGCAAGACCTTTCACTCTCAGTTTTCTCATTGATGTCAAAGTGTGGACCAATGGAGTGGAAAAAAATGGATAACCCCAATCCCCTCATCTTTGACCTGAACGTCTGGCGGACAATCCAAACTTCTCTGGTAGAGCAAAATTATTCTATATCCAATCTGCATGCCATCAAGATGAATCCTATAAGAAGTTTAATTTGCTTAAACATCCCTAATTTTTTGGCGGTTCAGTTGAGAAGATTATTATATGCCAAAGAAAATGGCAATGGTCAAGTGGGGTACCGGATTAATTTTTTTTGCTTTAGTCCTTTTGCAATCTATGCCCAGAGTTAGAAATAAAATTACACTTAGCATCCTCTAGTTATCTAATTTGCACCTCAAACTATGAATAAGTTTATAATTTGCACCTCAAGTTAAGAACTACTGTTAAAATTAATAAAAGAAAAAAGATACATGACACAATATTAACAGTGGAATTATAATATGAATTGCAAAGTGTAACTTTATTAATGTAGAGTACTGCAATGTGTAAAAATTTGGTAGTTTCAAAACGGAAATTAGTTAAAAGCACACAATCTTATACCATTACAAACTTTTAAAATTTTTCTAAGCAGTGCTGGATTCAATTACCGAAAAAAAAAGAGAAAAGAGCACCAGAATAGTTTGATAATGTAAAAAAAAAAATTCTTTGGTGTTTCGATATATCCACTGGTTCTTTTTTTTTTTTTTGGATAATGAATCGTTTGGACCCCCTTTGCATTGGATTTTGACAAACCTGGTTCAGTTTGGACCGAGGCCTGGATGCCACATATAAACTCCGAGAAGGCTGGACAGCCCACAACTCGAACTCTCATTTAAGTAATCAATTTTATCTTTGTGGAGAATCGAATCTAATCTAAAACCGCATTCTTAACCATATAATTTCAAGTGTGCCCTAACCGTATTTCCATAGTTTGATCAAACTGTATCCTTATATTCAATATGCTCACAAAATTTAAAATTGTTTAGAGATTAACACCCATCACACCAATAAAAATGTTTAACTTTCAAATGTTACTATAATTGAAAAAATACAAAGTATGCGTGGAAATTGAAACTAAAAAAAATATGTAATTGACCTATGTAAAAACTTCACTTTTTGCCCTCAAATTATTAGATAATTGTCATTTTGAAATCTAAACTATTAATTTTGTAACATTATGTATTCAAATTATCGTACTTCATCAATATGCGTTCTTTGATAAGATTTGGCCATCAAGATTATGACACGTAACCTATTTTAGCTGTGAGATCTGAGTGAGAGTGCAAATGGATGAATTTCGATAATTTGATGGCATAATGAGATGAAATTGGTTGTTTGAACCTTTAAAATGATGTGTAAAGAATAAGAGAGAAAGAGAGAGAGAGAGAGAGAAATGACTTAAGGTGGTTCGGTTTGGGGAGACCTACGTCCACCGTAGAAAGCCTACAGGGTTGCATCTTTATTTATCCAAATATATCCAACTTGTACATCAAAGGGCCTTTTTATAGGATCTCATGCACAAATAACTCATATTCTTAACCAATGCGAGACTTAGACAATTTATATTCTAACACCTTCCCTCAAACTCAAGATGGTTATTATTGATACCAACTTGAGTTTGCAAATAAGATGACGATAACGTCTAGAGGCACAAGATCTAATGGGCGTCGAAGCTTAGACAAGATTTGTTGCATAGGGCAATGGCACAAGATCCGATTGGGGTCGGGACATAGACAAGATCCATTGCATAGGGTGGCAGCACAAGATCTGACAGGGTCGGGACATAGACAAGTTGGCGGCACAAGATCCTATCGGGGTTGGGACAGAAACAAGATTTGCTGCACAGGGCAGCAGCATAAGATCTGACCGGGGTCGGGACAGAGACAAGATCCATTGCACAGGGCAGCGGCACAAGATCCGTGACACAAGACGGCAGCATAAGATCCAATCGGGGTTGGGGCAGAGACAAGATTCGATGAACGGTGACCGAAATAATGGATACGTCTAGTAATGATGCCTGAAGATGGCCAAAAAGGGGACGGATGGTTGCTTGAAGATTGCTAGAGATGGGGCAAACAATCACCAGAAGATGGCTAGAGAGGGGGTAGATGGTCGCCTAAAGATGGCTGGAGATACGACGGAAGGTTGATGGTCCCCTGAAGATGGCCGAAGAAGGGTGAACGGTCCTTAGAGATGGCCAAAGATGGGGAGGACGTTGACTGGAGATGTTGGTTGGCGACAGATGGTGGTCGTGATGGAGATACCAAAAATTGATGAACCAGAAAAGATCGTTGGAAGATAGTTAGACAAGAGCGGATAGTTGTATGAAGATGGCCGGAGAAGTTGTTGGAATCTGGCTGCAGACAGGCGTCGGAAGATGATCGGAATGGGGAGATTGCTGGAAGTTCGTCGGAGTGATGCCAGACAAGGCGCTGAAAGGCCTGAGAGAAGATGCCAGAAGTTTTCCAGATGAGGCGTTGGAAAGCTTGAGAAAATAACTAAACTAGACCGGACTGGACTAAACTTGAACTAGGCCGAGTTGAGCCAACAAGAGTGCTGGCCAGCATGAGCCAAACTAGGGCCACAAGATTGCAATGACTTCGATACCATGTAAAGAATAGGAGAGAGAGAGAGAAACGACTTAAGGTAGTTTGGTTTGAGGAAACCTACGTCCACCGTATAAAGCCTAAAAGGCTACATCTTTATTTATCCAGATATACCTAACTTGTACGTCAAATGGCCCTTTTATAAGACCCAATGCACAAAGAACTCACATTCTTAACCAATGCGAGACTTAGACAATTTATATTCTAACAAGCACAAATAAAATGTGAGATTTATTATAAATACTAATTTGATTGGTAATTATTTTTTTGGTCATTTTTAATGTAGGACTAAATTGAATGTAGTGCGAGGATTAATATCTTTTAAAACTTATGAGGTGTAAACAAATAAATTAAAAACTATGAGGTATAATTTAATTTTACCAATTAGGGAGTCATGCGATATTCCTAAAATTGTAATATAAACTCAAAAAATTGATGGCACCTTGCAAATTTTAGGGATTTAAAAAAAGTAAATTATAATTTTTCCCTCACATTACCACCTGATTCTCAAACTTTAACTCATTATAATTCACCCTAAATTATATTTCTCGCTGCGATTTCATTCTCAACTTAGTGTAGCCATTACGTCGAATCATTTATCTCACATGACCTTCTGTTTATGTGAAAAGATAAATTTATCTTTGTTTGAGCCTTTTCTAACTCTCTACAGAGCTTCTAGCGATTTATAGACTCAAGAAACAATATGTAGTAGACATAAACCGTTCAACAAAATAACTCTAATGGGTCGAGAAATAGAATCGCAACACGAAAATCATAATTTAAGGGGTGAATTTTAAAGAATTAAAATTTATAGGATATTTGAGAATTGAGAGTTACTTCGCGGGGGAAATTGTAAGTTACCCATTTAAAAATTATAAACGTAACGACTCTCAACCACGCAAAGTTCTTAAGCCTCAAAGCCAATACCGGAGAATCTCTATCGACAAGATACCACTCAGTGTGATCCAAAGGTCATACCAGTGTGATCCAAAGGTCTAACTGACAGTTGTGGTGCTCAGCCAGTTTGTGACGACTCAGTCATGGAGTCGAACTCCAAGACCCAGCTACTCTTCTGTCTATTCTCGCTCCTCCTTTCTACCTTATTTTCCGTTTCAGGATCAAACCAGGTATCCACTGCTTCGACTCTCAACTACCCAGTTGAAAATTTGCTTTTGTTTTCCGTTTCTATTTTGTTTCCTCCGGTTTTAGTTGACTTCCAGTTTGGTTCCCGAGAAAACAACGGATAAGAAAGCAGAGGAAATGAATTTTTTTTTTCTCTCTTTTGACCTAATAGTTTCATGTGGTTTGCTTGCTTTAAACTTCTTTGAGATCTTACACCAAGTAGACAACGGAAAAAAAAAGGGTGAACTATTGCTCGAGTCATAACTGCTTTATCTCATGAAGAAATAAGGTCACTATGCCAATTACTTATATTCAATCAGCGGTTAGGAAAATTTGTGCTTGTTTGTCACTTCCTTTTAATTGGAGTGTCAGTGGTGTTAAAATGTTAATTAGATGATTAAGTGTCAGGTTTCACTCTGTATGATTAAGTTTACCCGTTAACATCAACTTTCAGTTCTGGCTAATTAGTCAGTTAAAATGGAACCTTAGCAGAAGACCTGAACCTGACTTCATTGGATAATGTATGTCTCCCATTTAAGCTCACACGGTGATTTAACAAGTGCTAATTTGTTCCAGTTTTGTGAGGCTGGGTTTGAATATGGTGAATCAGCATGTGGAATTTCAGCTTCGTCATCGAAGATATTGATAAAAGGGGGAACCGTTGTGAATGCTCATAGAGAACAGGTTGCTGATGTGTATGTGGAGGATGGAATCATAGTTGCTGTGAAGCCTAATATCAAGGTATTTTTTTGTTGGTCTAATCTAGTCACAACAATTTATCATGTATTTTTTTAATTAGTGGAATTTGGCTAGGATTTGTGATTTTCTTGACTCATGAGAGATTAAAGATTTCAATGGTAGAATTTGATCATATCATGGGGATAAAGCTCTTATTTACATTATATTAATAGATTTCTATCTTACATTTAGTTAGCCTAGAATGTTTACCTCAATATTCTGAAAATTATAATCCCACTAATGTTAGAAAATTCCTAAATAAATAGTAAATAGGAGATTACTATCAACACCTTAGTTTAGGCTATTCTCTTGCCATCAAGACATTTTATGATTTCTATCGTATGTGAAGGACGTTAGTGTTTGAGATTCAAGGTAAATTAATGTTGTTAATGGTGGCTGATATATTGTGTTACACCCTACAGGTTATATCTGCCAGTGATGCCTAGATATTTGATAATCAGTACCACACTTGTAGACAATTTGCTTTCACATAGAGAATTCATTCTTCATGGGGAGCTGAAAATTTTCTACACTGAAGCTCTAGGCTTAGCAGATAAAGGTTTCTTAGATACATGTAGGCTCTTTTTCTTTGTTACAAGTTCCCTAGCCCTTTCAACTAAACAAGCTTGTTGTTTACATTCTCTCTCCTCTCTCTCTCTCTCTTTGTTTTTTTTTTTTTTTTTTTTTTATAGATTGATTTACATCTGACTCATTTGATTGCCTTTGGCAGGTTGCTGATGATGTTACCGTGCTTGACGCTACTGGAAAGTTTGTCATGCCAGGTTAATTTTCTTATTATAAACACAGGATAGATCATCAAGAGTGTTTTCACTCTGTAAACAGTGTTAATGAACTACAAGGACGATGTTGGTAGCATTTGGTACACCTAAGCAGACTATCATGTACTAGTTCTTTCTTGATGCCTCTTATGGTTTCAGCATCAAGCATACATCTGCAACCTAGATGGTGAAGACAGACTATTTCTTCTTCTTTTCCCTCATTAGGAACCTGATCTATCTATATGACAGAGAAACTTTAATGCCCAATAGGCTGCTTCCTTTTAGATGAATAGTATCTAGTATTGTGTTTCTTGCATGTCATGTTGCCCAAAGTAGGTTCTATCATATTGAGTTATAGCCTTTCTTGACTAGTTAAGCAAAAATGAATTGTCAGGCTGGTTCTTTTTATCCTCCAGTCTATGTGCACTCATCCCCTCACACTTGAGAATTATTTTCAATAATTTAATGTGTTGATGTGTGGGATCCACACCAGTTTAATTGCTTTCTCCATCTCTGTCTTCAATGCTGGTTAGTGATTTCATTTTTGTTAACCGCATAGGTGGAATTGATCCTCACACTCACCTAGCTTTCGACTTTATGAGTACTCAGACCATTGATGACTTCTTCAGTGGTCAAGCTGCAGCATTAGCTGGTGGAACGACAATGCACATTGACTTTGTTATACCAGTCAATGGGAGTTTAACAGCTGGTTTTGAAGCCTACGTAAAAAAAGCAAAGAAGTCTTGCACGGATTATGGTTTCCATATGGCAATTACAAAATGGGATGAAGTTGTCTCAAACGAAATGGAAATCATGGTTAAGGAAAAAGGTTGGTTTTCTATATTGTCAGTAAGTCCGGTACAAGTTTCGTCTTCCATTGGGCCTTGTGAATGCTAATTTAATTACTTTTTTCTTTCACATGAAACTTGCCTGTGATCTAACTGTATATGCGAAAATATAGGTATAAACTCCTTCAAATTCTTCCTGGCCTACAAGGGGGCACTTATGATTAATGATGAGCTCCTATTAGAAGGATTTAAGAAGTGCAAGTCCCTTGGTGCTTTAGCTATGGTCCATGCAGAAAATGGAGATGCCGTATATGAAGGACAGAAAAGAATGATAGAACTTGGTATTACTGGTCCAGAGGGACATGCTCTTTCTAGACCTGCATTGGTAAGCTTTACAAATATGTTGTGAAAATTTATATTGCCTAATTGATTACCTTTTTCAGGTTACCATATTTTAAAGGATCCATCTCAGTTCAACCATTTGCCACTTTGTTAAGAGTTATAATCATCAGCTGTGATTACTGATTGGGTGTCCTTTCCTTTCAAATCAATCATACATTCCAGAAAGTGTAATGATTATTCAGTTGATGTGCACAGAAAAGGTGTTTACGCCAGTGCATTTCCTTTCCAAGTCTTCTCAGATCTCTCCTTTCACTCCTAACAGTCAAATCTTCTCCCTTGATCTAAACATACTGAGTAGAGGCAAAAGTCAAATAGAGGATCTATCATTCTTTTGTGTTGATTGCATATTTACACTTGTGCGAAGCAGATAGTTTGCTGACTTATTTGCATGAACAGTGATGCAAACATGGTCAAAATTGATTTGTTTCACTCTCTCTGGAAGCATATGACTAGTGTTCTCCTTTTTTCTGAAGGCAGCTGCCCAAAAAGTAGTTTCAACTCTTGTCTAGGGCTTCATTTTTGTCTTTGATCATGAATAGCATATATTGACACTAGATATGTTCCCTTACTTGTCTTATGGCTCAAAAAGGAAATATTCTTTAAGGGACTGATACATGATGAGTTTTTCTGCAATTTTGGTGCTGTAAATACCTTTTCTTTACAGATAAACTGCTCTTTGTTAGTTAATATGTGATAGCTTTGTCTATGGAAAGATGTATAGTTCCAATTTAAAATCAATACTAGGAGCTGAGTAGCTGCTTTGTTCATGTGCAAGAGCTAATTAACAATAGCCTAAGACAAAACCCACTTCACTAAATGGAATATTGCCATGCTGTTTGGTCAGACGAATGACTGAAGAAGAGATCTGTCTATTTTTTGGTTGCTTAAAAATTCATTCTATGAATATCTGTGATAAAGTGCTCTGTATTGGATTTAACTCTAAAGCCCATACAGGTGGAAGGAGAAGCAACTTCTCGAGCCATTCGTTTGGCAGGTTTTGTGAATACTCCACTCTATGTAGTTCATGTAATGAGCATCGATGCTGTGGAAGAAATAGCTAGAGCTCGAAAAACAGGTCTCAAACTCTGATAAAATTTTCTATTTGATTTGATAAATTTACTTGAAAGAAGCTTCGATCTACTTTTATGGAGTATCATTGCCATTGGAGAGTAAAAACTGCACCTTTATATTTTAAATTGTCTCTTACCCTTTTTTGGGGAAAGGGTTTAATGTTATTCTTTTTTTCCACACAACACCCCACCGATCCTTGGTAATATGACTGATGTCTGTATAGGTAGAATTACATGCTTGAAACTCAATAAACAAGTGGGAGAAAAGGTGCTTATAGGAATCATAAGGTTGGACTGAACATTTATGGTACAGTTAGCTTTAGTTGGAAGCAGAATAACATCAACCTTCGCAGCATCTCATGATGTTTGATAAGAAGAAATAGCCCTTACGATAGTGATTGATTTTACAATCATTGGATGCTTTCTGTGTCACGTTTATACAAAAATAGTAATTCTTGAATAGCACTATGCCACAACATAGGATACGAATTCGGGAGTAGAAAAGATGAGTACTTGATAAATCAGAGATTTCACTTTAGGGTTTGGCTGGAAGGACAAGAGAAGATATAAGGCTTATGATATTTGATGTAGTCAGCCTTAAGAGGCTTATGATATTTGAGGTATTCTGTCTTAAATATAGCCTTTTAATCTTTAAGACAAGCTTGTTATACAATATGAATGGCAACGTCCAAAAAGTAAACTACTGATATAGAAATTAGTCACTGCTATCCTCGATATTGGAAGTCAAGGATTTGAATTGATGTAATTAGGAGAAATGAGCAGGGGATGGGATCCTAATCAACTGTAACGATCTTCCTCAATGTGCCTTTAAAAGGTATGTATGACACAAAAATCTGAAGTTGGAAGACATGAGAAAAGCACATACAAACATGGATATAGACATGCAAACAAACATTCAGAAATATGATGTGTAGTGGATTAAGATCACAATTCATGTTTTCTGTCCAGTCCTAGCAGGTTGATTTGGTTTGTGGCTGATATTCAGGTGCCGGCTTTCATTATTAAAAACCATACTTTTGTGCTGATCCCCTCATGCTAATTTTTTTTCCTTTTTTTATTGTTATGGTTTAAAGAAATCAATTACTCATTTTCAATTTGCAGGCCAGAGGGTTATCGGAGAGCCAATAGCTGCTGGGTTAGCCCTAGATGAGTCTAGGATTTGGGATCCTGACTTTGTCACTGCAGCAAAGCAAGAATCTGCACTCCTTTCATTTTTTGTTTTTGTCTTATTTCTACCTTCTAATGACTTTCAACCATTCCAACCTGATGATCTCTCATATTTCAGGTATGTCATGAGTCCTCCCATTAGGGCATCTGGACACGACAAAGCCCTTCAAGCTGCCCTTTCGACAGGAGTTTTGCAGGTTTCTACCTCATTATTAGATAACCCAATGCAATCATAACAGCTGAGAACTCAAAGACATGACAGAACTTTTTTATCTTCCCAAGCTTATAATTAAAATGAGATTTCAGACTGGCTGCTAGGAAGAATGTTGGTGTTCTTTTTATCCATTATTCAGATTTTAATAACAATTCTCCGTAAATGCAGTCTCCATAATACCGACTTCTAACTATGTGCTATAAGCAAACTACACACCCACAGATCCATTAACACTTTGTTTCAATCAGTCAGGTTCCCTAAGACTTGACTTTAATATATTGGTTTTATGGAGATCTATGAATTTGTTTCTCAGGACACTTTAACGTTTTTGCAGCTTGTTGGAACCGATCATTGTTCCTTTAATTCCACACAGAAAGCTCTAGGGATTGATGATTTCCGAAAAATTCCTAATGGTGTCAATGGTAATCATCAAAATTGGTACTTAACTTTTCTAAAATCATATAAACTGCTCTGAGAAATTATATGGGGCCAACTTATGCTATTCTACTTTTTAATTCTTCTCTATGTGGTGATGGGAATCTCTAGGTATCGAGGAGAGAATGCATTTGGTATGGGATATTATGGTGGTAAGCAGCAATAAATTTCCTGCTTGTTTGCATATATAAATAGCTCCATACAGAAACTGCTCTAGAAATGCTCTTTTTCTCTGACTCATTTGTTATGCAGGAAGCTGGCCAAATTTCTGTCACTGATTATGTTCGGATAACAAGCACAGAATGGTATACTATTTCTCTGACTGTTTAGATAATGCAAGATCCCTTTGTAAGTTTTCTTAGTTGTTCTTAGATCATAAATCTTAGATAATGCCAGCAGTAATTGAACTCACTATCTTCAATTTTTTAGTGCCAGAATCTTCAATATATATCCGAGAAAAGGAGCAATTCTTCCTGGGTCTGATGCAGATATAATCATATTCAACCCAAACTCAAGCTTGGAAATAACTGCAAAGTCCCACCACTCCAGGTCAGATACAAATGTCTACGAGGGCAGGAAAGGAAAGGTAATCTTTGTGTATGATCTAGTTGATCTGTAAATAAACTATCACTTGCAGAATAGGTAGCAACTATTGTAAGAGAAAGATCAATTCTTCTTTGTTGGCACCTCTGATTTGTAGACACACCAACTCCCAAAAGTCTAGATACAGGGGAGCAACCGTAAAAATGGCTCTGTGACTTAATGCCAGACATATGTCTTCTATTATTTTATTGCATGCAAAAGAAGAATAGATCATAAACACTCATAACACAGCAAATAATTGTCAGAGAACTTTGAAACAACGTTGCTTGTAAAGCTTCTATATTGAGTTTAGATGACTTTCGGACAGAGATGTATGATATTATCAAGTACTTAAACCTTTGATATACCTATTTCTCAATTGACATTATCTTCAATATATTTTGCTCCCCTGAGAACCTCTCTCTGGCCATTAGAAAACCATCCACATCTGCTTGAGTCTCCAGATTTTAAAGTCCCTTCCCTCTTTCTCTGAGAGAGCGCACACATGCGTAAATGCTCTTAAAACTTGTCATTTTATGTTAAATTTAAAACTTATATTGTGCATCAGGGGAAGGTTGAAGTAACAATTGCTGGAGGAAGGATTGTCTGGGAAAACGATGAACTGAAGGTTGTTCCTGGTTCCGGGAAGTATGTGGAAATGCAACCATTCAGTTATCTGTTTAATGGAATTGAAAAATTAGATGCCAAATATCTGTCTTCCCTCAAAGCTCCAGTAAAGCGCAGTAAATCAACAGCTTAGTGAGCGGTTGTTATTACTTGTACTATCTTATTTTACGTGTGATGTACTTGAATACCAAATCCTCAAGTTTGTATGGCCTTGAGGTTGTATAAAAGAGAAATAAACGACATCATGCTACTGCCATCTCCTCGCTGTGTGAAATGTATATGAATTCATCTGTGGAATCAATCAATGGAACTCTTTATGTCTTGTTGCTTATGTTACACTGCTTTCATTTCTTTGTTTTGTTGCACCTGAGGAGCTAAAACCTATTGAAACTAGGTAGATAATATTGCACCATTTATACAGGCTCTTTAATAATTCTACTTAAAAAAAAAAAAAAAAACTTTCCTGGTGTAGTGTTTTGATATATCCATTGTTTTGATTACAATTGCCTCCATATATTCAGTATGTTTACAAAATATTAGCAAAGTTCTACAATTAGGGTCCAAATTCCAGATGGATGGACGGGTGAGATTAAATCCTATCTAGTCCAATATTAGGCATTTTGCCATATCAATTAAGGAGGGAAAGCCGACTTGGTGGATCCCTACAGCTGAAATGTGAGATTAATCAAAGTACCAATTTGGTTGATAGTGTTCCAAATATTGTTTATTTAAATCCAAATTTTTTGATTGAAATAACCTGAGATTCACATTTTGTTTGCCAGTTTCTTAAGCTTTATTACTTTCATACTTTGGATTTCTTTTTATTTTGTTCTAACTTATGATTAACAACTTCAAAGTCATTACCAATATCATCTCATTTTCACTATCCTTACAGTCTTTTGAGGGAAAGGATTCCTTTTGTGGGAAAAGATTTGGTCCTGATAATATGATTCAGACCAACAGTCTAGATACGTGCCCCTTTATTAGGGGCGCCACTTCAATCAATGAGGGTCTTGCCGCTTAGTCAGGTCCCTTTTATTTTTTCTATCTCGCTATATCGGTTGGACCACTATAATTACAGTGAGACCTTCACTCCGACGATAACACCTTCTCTCCACCGTAGAGAGAGGCTATTGTTCTCCATCTCCCTCAGCTGCACAGAGAAGTCATCATTGACATCATATCATCCCAATCATCTTCCCATTGCCACCTCTTTCCCTTCCTCCTTGTCCTCCCACTCTGTTATGCGTTATAGTGGTTAGCAAACAAAGGAAAAACGAAAAATAGGAAAGCAGGAAGAAACTATGCTCTTAGAACTTACCGCATCAATTTGCATTCACAAGTAATCACAGGAAAACCAAAAAGAGAAGAGAGCTAATGACAGGAAAAAAGAGGGGAAAAAAAAAACAATAAGAAGAAGAACTTTAGCAATCCATTTAAGAATACTAGGAGAAGAGAAGTACAGAATGAATACTCTGATGAGAGAATATGGAATACAAATATCAATGCATGTAGAAGATTCAAAGATCTGCCTCTGCAAATATTCTTGAAATCCATTAGCCCTGAAAAGAGTGCTGGTCAAATCTTGTGAAATTCGAATACAAAAAACTCTCTCGGTGTCTGTGGATGGGTGGGGTGTGTGTGGGGAGATAAGGGTGAGAATTTTATCTGGATTTCATTGGAAATTCTAGTTTTAGTACCAGTTGAGAATTTTATTCGGATTTCACCAGAAATTCTGGTTTCAGTTTCGGTACCAATATTCTGATACCGGAACCGGATCCTATAGTTGGGAAATTCCGGCGGAAATGTCAGAATTTTCGGTTTCAGAATTTTTATTTTTAAATTAATTCAGGGCTCAAATGGCCCTGGTTTAAAAATAAAATAAAAATTAGGTGACCTAGAAAACTTGAGGATATCAATTGGATGATTATCTTATTTAGTTATTGTGGTATGTGTGTTACCCTGTTTTTTGTTTCTCCATTAATATTTTGCTGATTATATTTATTTCGTTAGCTATTAAGTAACTCTGAACTAACCTTTTTTTTTTTTTCTAACTCTGAACTAACCAATTTGCTGCGGGACTAGTTGATGTTCGTGGTGAAGGTGGGGCAATATTTGCTTAAAAGTGTAATTTGTATGCTTTTTGGGTACAGCCTTGGGCGTGTTATGCTATTGCTGCAAAATGTAATTTGTATGTTTTTTTTTTGTTTTGTTTTGGAAGTGTAATCTGTATGCTTAAAAAGCTTGCCTAGTAAATTGCATTTTTTTTTCCCTTGGATGGCATGGCCGACGGAATGATTTATGATTGGATACAAATGAATTTTTTTTCCTTTGATAATTGATTGAATGATTCTTATGTAACTGTATAACAGGGAAAAATAAAAATAAAAAAACAGCCCATTTTCCAACACAAAAATGTTTAAAGTAAAATCTAAGTTTTTAGGCTCACTAATGGAATTGGAATTTTCCAGAAACCGGGTGAGTATCAGAATGGATGGCCATTCCGGTTCTGGTTTCGGTATTTACTAGAACCTAAAAATTCATTTTGGTTCTATTCCAGAAATGAACCAGACCGAAATGGTTATCCATTCTGATACTCACCCTTAAGCCAGAGATTATAATTTTTTTAATGTTGACTAAACTACCAATTTTGACACATTGCACCCTTTAACTACCAATTTTTAACACTTTGCACCCTTTATCAAATTTTCAAACTAAAATGACGATAATGCCCTTAGATATTGTTGTCAATTCATTAATTTTTCAAGGGTATTATTGTCAAATGGAGGGTGCAAAGTGTTTAATATTAGTAGTTGGATGTAATGTGTCAAAGTGGGTAGTTTAGGTGCAGTTAACATTCAATGTCTTACATTATACGTAACCAGCACTGCCGCTGGCAGGGTGTTCTTTTTTCTTCCATTTACATATGTATACCAGCACTGCCACGTGCATTCTCTGAAAAATGTTAGAAAAATAAGATCTGTTATAAAAAAAAACATTGTCTTTATAGCTGCTATTGAATAAAAATGAACAATTGTGTATGCTTAGGATTGGTATGAAAATGGTGTATTCTCATACTTCAATTGACTGCCCAATCCTAATTGGGTTTCCTATTAGTTGGTGGATGTTGGAAAAGAGGCTGATAAAATATTTATACCTTGTGGTCACGACTTTTGCTTGAAGTGCTTCCAGAAATGGATTGGACAGGGCAAGCGCACTTGTGCAAATTGCCGTAACAAAATCCAGGCTAATATGACTAAGTCAACCTCCGATCAACTCCGCGCTTGTCATGGCCAATCGATTGGTAAAGAGAAGGCAGTATTTCAATTGATGCCGACCGTTTGCTCTTCAATTAGTTCCAATTATGGCACTCTTCGTTATCATCGAGATCGGCGCATGGACCGCTTTTTGTAGCCATCCAATTACAGGGCGAGCAGTTGTCCATCCCAGCTATGTAGAAAATGTACGAGTGAGATGCTCCCGGCCACTGAAAACTGCCGGAGAGTTTGGCCCCCAGAGCCTTTTCATCAATGTCGAACGCAACAGCCTTGGGATAGGGGAGTGTATAGGCACCCAAATCAGCGGCATTGAATCTACAGTGGATTGTGAGAGTCACGCCCTTACCGACGTCGTTGTTGATTTCAATATGTACAGCTTTTGCACCCATAGAGAAGGCAGTTGTTATTATCAGAACATGGAACACCAGCAAGGAAAAGGAGTTTCTGTCGAAAGTTCTTATGTCGTTTTTTTTTTTTTTTTTTTTGAGAAAAGTTATTGTTCGCTCCATAAATTCGCATCAATTGTATGTCATTTCTCTTAATTTTAAAAACTACGATTTACGTCCTATAAGTATGAAACATTTGCAATGTTCGTCCACAGTCAAATTTTATGTTATGATTGACAGAATTCGGCATTAAAATGACCAAAATAACTCTCCAAAACAAAATTACTAAAAATATTTTTTAAAATATAACATTGAAACTCTATTTCAGTAATCTATATATTTTGTGAATTTATTTACCAATATTTATTTATGTTTTGAAAATTGTCTTTGAGGGCATTTCGGTCATTTTCATGCCGAATTCTGTCAACTTTAACGGAAATTTTAACTGTGGACGAACATTGCAAATGCTTTCATACTTAAAAGACGTAAATCGCAATTTTTAAAGTTAAGGGGAGTGACATGCAATTGACGCAAACTTATGGAGTGAACAATGACTTTTTCCCTTATTTTTTCGTAAATCTAAGGAGCGATGTTTTTCCAGAATGTTTTGTTTCCTTTAAGAAAAGAAACTTTTATACAAGTGGGAAACCAGGGTTTCTCTCTCCGGCACAAATTAAGGAACACTTTTCTTTCTCTTTCTATTTCTATTTCTCCTGTGGATTATGGTTTTATTTATTTATTTTTTTTTAGGCAAACAACAAGGTAACATTAACAAAGAAGAACAATACAAATTGGAAGGGGAGAGGACCCCTCCAAACACCCCAAATAGCCACCAAAACCAAGAAACGAAAATGAAAGAAAATTAAAAAACTCTTGGACAAAACAAGTTTGCCAAGGAAGGGCCGCTGCAACCAGGTGGTTAACATCACTTCCAGAAACTACAATCTTGAAATCTTATGCAGAGATCTTCAATCAAGGGTCAAACTCGCGATAGGAAATGAGGGGTGAGATTTGGAGGAGTTGTAGCAGGGCACCACAGCAGCTTCCGATGACTGAAAAGAAGGCGTTTGACAAAAGCAGGAAGAAACCCTAGATGACGCTAGAAACATGCAAGCTTAAAACATCCACGCACAGGGGCCTGGAGGAGAGCTAGCAAGGATGAGGAAGGAGGTAGATCAGAGGGTTGCGAAGTCGGAAATGGGATGCATGAGCAAAGGTTGGCCACTTGGAGGAGCAGATCTGAGCAGCTCCTAACAAAACAGCAAACCCATAAAACCAAAGATAAAAAAATGAGGGAGGGAAGGGAAGACAGGAGAGGGAACTAAAAAGCCTTGCTATACAAAGGCAAGAGAAAGACAAGGAGGGGGAAAGGAGCCGCAGAAGCGCAAGAGTGAAGATGAGATTCAAGTCAAACGGGAGGGAGGGAGAGAGAGAGAGAGAGAAGGAAGGTTCGCCTGTAAATTATGATTTTCCTCTTTTCTTAGTTTGCTATAACAATAAGTGAGTGAAAATGGGCAACCTCTTTGTGGGTTATAGTTTTCCACTTTCTTCGGTTTGCTATAATAATAAGTGAGTGAAAATAGGTCGCCTCTCTCTCTCATATTTAAAGAATTATTTATGATATGAATCTGGGAATGACAGATATGGTTTGCAGAACTAGAAATGACATAAAATAAGGTAATAGTAATTATATAAGGAGTATATATAATCTACCTTTTTAGAAAATATTTAAGTACAATTTATGTGGAAACTGTTAGCTCTAAATTCATGGGAATAGTAATATATGTATTTGCAAACTTTAGAATAAGTATGAACAATTTTGGGAGTAGAAGTAGAGGAAATCCTCTGCAATTTTTTGCTCGAATTGCATGGTGTAATTTGGAGAGAGATAGATACAATAGTTGGACTCCACATCATTTAATACTGCACATATAAAGTTTCAGATAACATGAACACTACAATGGAGTCCACATGTTAAGTCTATTTCGTAGCATGAATCGAGATTTTTCTAATTTGTTATCCAAATTAAATGGTCTAATACAGGGAGAAATAAATGTCAGCATCTTCAACATAGGATCTCCAAATTTAATGCATATTATATATTTCTCTTTTGAAATTAAATGGAGTAAATTGAAAAAGATCCTAATTAGAACTATAGAGATTTGAGAAAAGTCAAAGTGTGACAATAATAAGGACCTACAGAAGCAAGAAAAGCAAAAACAATATAAGCGCTACATATTTGCTCCCTAACATGCTCATCCTATATGTACTCTTCTAAAGATGGAATTTAATATGTACAGAACTATTTACTATGTATCTTGGCTCTCTCCTAAATAGCGCAGGAACACCTACGAAATTTTTTCTGGTAAATGAGAATAGTCATAAAAAGTCGTAATTTCTACTATTTTACTCTAGTCTATTGTCCAATTTTATAGTCGCAATTTTATGATTGGATACAAATGCATTTTTTTTTCCTTTGATAATTGATGGAATGATATCTTATGTAACTGTATAACAAGAAACAAAAAAAAAAAAAAGCCCATAAAGCATTTTGGGCCAAAATAAAATTTGGGTTTTTAGGCCAACTAATGGAACCTAAACCAAAATTTCCAGATTTCTATTTTGGTTCATTCCGGAATGGAACCGGAATGAATTTTTAGGTTCTATCTGTTCCAATACTCATTTTAGTGGGAGAGAGAGAAGAGTGCCTGTACCAGTTTCATGTTAATTGAAGTGGTCCAACCGGTCTTGGAAGGAAAAAAAAAAAAAAAAAAAAGAGGTCTAGTGCGTAGCTCCGTAAGGAGTTGAGCTGAGCTAAGCTTAGGTGGCCAGACCTTGATTAATTGATGTGGCACAGTCGGGGGTACCAAAAGAAGGGTAGGAATCCAAACGGTTGGTTTTGACGAGTCTAGGTCAGCACGGTTTGAACCAAATCCTTTCCCGCCTTTTGAGAGAATAAAAATGCACATTGATAATACAAACAAGAATTTTGTAAATTAGTTAAACAATAATTTAGTTCTCGAAATTTTGAGAGTGGTCCATTATTTGTAAACAAGAATTTAGTTCTTAAGATTTTGATTTAAATCGTAAAGTTAAATACTAAAACTAAAAAATGTTGACACACAAAAAGCCGCAGGTACAGCCTCGTGCACCGTGAAATTCCAGAGGATTTGCAAATTATAAAATATATGCTGGAACCATAGGATTAAGATCTTCTGGAATTTTCTATTCGAATTATAAGGTAATTTGAAGAAAGATAAACACAACAGGTAGATGTTGTCTAAAATTTTATATAGGCAACATTAAATAATGTAGGGTTCATTTGTTGTGTCTCTCTCTCAGTTGCATGATACAATTCAAATAAGAAATTGCAGAAAATCTTGATCGTAAATGTTCGGACCAAATCCTCTCCTCTCCAATGCTTAGGATGGTGGAGAGGGTCCAATTCTTTAAATCCTCACCCTTAATTTGAGATTATGAGGAGGATGTTGCCTCTCACACATAACTCGAATAATCTTAAAAAAAAAAATCAAAGGAAAACACTCACGTACTACAAATGACGTTTATGAACTAATCAAATCCAATATAAAAGTAATTTTCTTTCTTTTTCACTCTCTCTCTTCTCCCTCATTTTCCTCTATTCTATTCCTATTTTCTGTCCAAGCACAAGATCTTTTAACCCTAACCTCATAACAGGAAGATGACCAATGGAGTTTGGCTGTTAAATATTTAGATTTAGGCTGTCAGATATTTGGACTTGGCCTAATAGAATTGATATCAGGGTTAATTAGGGAAAGGCGTGGGACACTTCGTGAACACTGTGGGTTGGACAGGGAGGCGTGGGACACTTCCAAGGAATACCCGATAGTTTGTAGGGTAGCGATGTGATGTATCTCGGGACACTCGAAAACTCAATATGTTCTAACTGGCACTTGAATACTCATCATCACAAAAGATACACACATCCCAAGTACAACACCAACACCAAAGTAATCCAACACTACAAAGTCGAACCGCTTCTTATAAAGTAGCTACTCTTTTCAGTAGCCAAAATCTTCTCATTACTTCAAAATCACTTTTTCCCCTCATGAGTTACTAGAAACAACTAGTAAGCATTAATTGAAACCAACATTAAATGATCTTAGAAACAAAACACATCCAAAAAACATATTAAAAAATAAATGACAATCGTCAAAATCCAAAAGCGCTATCTGCCTCCCGGCCTATAACTTCTACTAGCCACTCAAAACGTCCAAATTCACACTACTCTTAACCTTTCCAAGCAAGCCATAATGCGACCATAATCGAACAGAACACTCTTCTCGACCTTCAATGTTGACATTCACACCACACCATGTAATCCAACACGTATAGAGCAAGAACTCGCCACCTATCGGAATCCACCGAAGGATAAGAGTTTTAGAAGAAATCCTTCTTCAAAGTAGCCTAAGGCTCAAGTTGTATAAACACTCAAAATCTGTATTTTTCCACTACTTCTTTGAGTAAATGAAAATACATCTTCCAAAATATTAATTGAGACATAAAGACTCTTAGAAAATGAAAAGACATTTGAAAATTCAAAAGAACAAGCTAAAAATAGCAAACTCGTCCAAAATTCGTTGGACCTCGGAATTAGCTGCCAGCCTGACCTCCTTGGAGTAATTCAACCATAACTTCGTCTAGAAAACTCCAAATTGTACAATGCAAACTAGAATTACTCAATTTTGGCATTTCCATATACCACTTTCAAAATTTTGGCATGCAAACCTTAAATTCCTAAAATTTTGACATCTAAACTCCAAGTAGGTTTTAGGACCTCCTGGGCCACCAAGAGATGCTGCACATCGGTAGTCATTGGCCTGTTTTTCGATTTTTCTCAGAAGCTTCAACTTGGGTTTCTTAACTCTATAATGGAGTGGGAAAACGTTACTGATAGCGCACCCAATCACTTAGGGCCAGTTCAAGGGTAAGGCAACTTAGGCAGTTGCCTAAGGCCCCACCTTGAGCAAGATCTCATAAATTTAGTGAAAATAATAATAAATAAAAAAAACAACAGAACGTGCTGAAAAAACAAGCCAACAAATTGAAAGAAAGCAACTTGTAAGCATGTAAAACAAAACGTACTGACATGCAAAAGAAAGAAGTGTAAGCATTAAATGAAAGAAAACTGTTATGCAGCATTTTTTCGTGAAAACTGTGAAAAGAAGTGTAAGAAGAGAAGTGTAAAAGACGTAATTTGTAAGCAAAAGTGAAATAGTAAAAAAAGGCCTTACTCTGTATAGAAAAAGGGGCCTCTGATTCTCTGAAGTGACAATATGCGCAGAAAAACGAGGCCTTTGAAGTGATATGTAAGACATCATTCTTGTTGCAATAGCAAGTAATCGGCCTCTCCTAATGGCAATCTGACATTAGAATCGCCTAAGGAAATTTACAGAAAACTTTTCTTATCATAGTTTCACATCAATAAGTTTTTATGTATAAAACGGAAATTGCTGCAAAATTTATCAACGGCTAAATTTATAACGGTAATTAATCTCAAATTTCCTATATAAATCTAAACTTATACTTCATACTCCATTTCCTCAATCTTCTTTCAAAATCTTTCTCTCCCTCTATTTTTTCTCTTGTTTTATCTCTCTTTGGAAAATTAATTTAATTAATTTTCGCTGAAGATTGTTCTAAGTTCAAATTCAACCACTTATAATCTTGGTGCTAGGTTCTATTATTCTAATCTTTACATTTTGTATTTTAATTTGAATATTTTATTTTTTATTATAGCATTTATCTTATTTGTTAGTGTTCTTTGTTTATATTTACACTATGTCTAATAGAAAATATGAATGTGGTTATGAAAAACTTAAGAAAAATAGAAAAATAAAAAAGTTAATCCAATCCCAGAACTAAAAGTACTAAAAGAAGTTTTACAACCTCAAATCAATACTTCAATTGAAACATTGAATTATATAAAAAAATTAGATTATTTTCCAAATGCATGCATTGCTTATAGAATACTCTTAACAATATCAGTAACAACTGCTTTTGGAGAAAGAAGTTTTTCAAAACCTAAACTAATAAAATCCTATTTACGGTCGATGATGTCACAAGAAAGACTAAATAGATTAGCCATTCTATCAATTGAAAGTGACATATTAACAAATCTTGAATATAAAAGTTTATTAATAATTTTGCATCTCAAAAAATTAAAAAAATATTTTTAGATGTTTTTTTTTATTAAAATATATATTTTTTAAAATTTATATAAAAAGGGCTAATTTTTAATATGGCCTTAGGCCGCATTTTTTATTGAGCCGGCCCTGCAATCACTACCCGCAAAAATCTTGTCTCTTTCGTTGTAGCAAATCTCTACGTTCCATAACAATCGGTGATAATTTCCGAAATTGGCATTAGATAAAACAATTTGGTGATGAGAGCGAGTTATCGAGGAATATGATGTTTTAAAACAGTTGTTAATTAATAATTAATTATTAACCAAAAGTTTGACCTTCAAACACTAATCTTGGGTCAATAACAAACATTGATCTTGCCAAACCACTAACCAAAAAAAAAATACAAATCTGCAAAGTTTGAACGTAGTGAGTCAAGGAAAAATACACTGATCCGGATCTCAAGCGTCAAAGCCCATACTGGAGAATCTGTGTCAACAAGATATCAGTGTAATCCAGAGGTCTGTCTGACAGTTGTAGTGCTCAGCCAGTCTCTGATTCCTCAGTCATGCAGTCGAGCTCCAAGACCCAACTACTCCATCTCTTCTCGCTCCTCCTCCTTTCTTCCTTCTTTTCCATTTCAGGATCAAACCAAGTATGCAACTCGTCGACTCTCAACCCCCCAGTTGAAAATTTGCTTTTGTTTTCCGTTTCTACGTTGTTTCCTCGACTTTTAAGCTGGCTTTCAGTTTGGTTACAGAGAAAACAACGGATAACAAAGCCGAGGAAAGAGAACAACTTGCTCTCTTTTGATCTTATAGTTTCGTATGGTTTGTTTGCTTTAAACTTAAAATCTTACTTACCAAGTAGACAAGGAAAAAGAAAGGAGAAAATACACTTTGCAATCTTTTAAGTACCACTCATTTTCCAATTTGCACCATAAAACCCCAACACGCTTTGCAATCTTTTGGAGTATCAGTGGCGTTAAAATGTTAATTAGATGATTAAGTTTACCCTTTACCAAAAAACTTCAGTTTTGGCTGATTAGTCAGCTAACACGGAACCTTAGCAGAAGATCTGAGCTGAACCTGACTGACTCCAATGGACAATGTATGCCTCCCATTTAAGTTCACACGTTGATTTAACCAGTGCTAATTTGTTCCAGTTTTGTGATGCTGGGTTTGGATCTGATAAATCGGCACATGAAATTTCATTGTCATCATCAAAGATATTGATAAAAGGGGGAACCGTTGTAAATGCTCATAAAGAAGAGGTTGCTGACGTGTATGTGGAGGATGGAATCATAGTTGCTGTGGAGCCTAACATCAAGGTATTTTTGTGTTGTTCTAATCTAGTCACCACAATTTATCATTTGTTTTTTAATTAGTGGACATTGTATAGGACTTGTGATATTCTTTGACTGATGAGAGATTAAAGATTTCAATGGTGGGATTTGATCATATCATGGCAATAAAGCACTTATCAACATTCGATGAAATGGAATTTCTATCTTACTTTTGGTTTGCCTAGAATGTAACCTCAATATTCTGAATATTGTAATTCCCCTTATGTTAGAAAATTCCTAAATAAATAGTAAACAGGAGATTACTAGCTTTTCCTTTCCCAAATCCCTTTCTCCTATCACACATTGTTTTCCCTGTTTTTTTTCTTGTTTTCGGATTCACTCTCTGTTATTATTTATTCTATAACTTACTAGCATGACAAGTTCTTAATAATTTATTAGGTCCCAGATGAGTCCTTTGAGACCTAACATAATTTATGTGGATATCTAGGTTCTGATATTCTTTTATCTTGGATCCCATCTTAACACTTGGCTTCTTGGTCAACCAGTTTGGCAAGAGAGGTTAAGCAATCTTGAATAGTAAAGCCAAGAACAACTAACATCACTGAGGTTGGCATTTATTTCTGTATCGTGTAATCTATTTCTTTCTGTTCATTAGTGGAGCATTCTTCTGTGTGTTCTCTGTGGATGTCGCCACAAAGGTGATGAACTATGTTCCATCTTTGTTCCAATGGACTTTGAGCCCATTAACATGGTGCGTTATGCAACATGGTGCGTTATGCGTATAAGACAGTACTAAGGTGTTGGGAAGTGAGATGAAAACTGCTACACAAAGGGAGTATAACTCTTAGAATTCATTTGTGAAGGGAGGCTTCTCTTGAATTCATTGCTAATAGTTTCAAGATTGGATGTTTGGGAGGCAAAATTTGTTTCTTGGGTATCAAGAAGGCATAGTTTGATGTCACCTGGTTTTGGGTAAGAGCTCGATCGTTTGGTTCTTGGGGACAAATTGAGGATGAAAGAATTTTTCTTGCATCGCTGCTAGATTCATTATTCATAGACCTTTGGAATTGGTGCCAAATTGTCTTCTTCAGTTGTTCCAGAGGTAATCTTCTGTGTTTCGATGTTGAAAAAGCTACAAATTTGTGGTCCATCCTTCTTTTCAAGGTGCCTATGGTCTGGACTTGAAATTTAGAAAGATTTGGCCAGTATTGGTTATGGATGTTCAGGAGTTGTAGGAGCTCATAGTAGTTTTGCATGCAAGGTGGGTTTGTTCCCTTTAAGTCCTTTGCAGCATGTTTGTGGCATTACTCATTAGAGGGATGAAGAGGATGTTGGCAGCACAGAATAAACATCTGTCCAAATGGGGGAAAAGCCAGTCTTACTAACTAAACTGAGCATTCCTACTTAGTTTAGTATATTGCCGTTATGTACAGTCTAAAGAGGTTTTAGAAAAACTTTCTACAGTTCAGTTTGAATCCCAATAGGTATTGTGGAAGAATGGTTGTTACTAAGAGATTAAGAGATTTGGGTCTGAAAAAACTTAGAACACATAATCAGCTCTCTTTGGGAATCTGCTGTAGTTGCTTAATACTCTTTGAGGACATGTTGTGAGTTTGAAGTGTAAAAAGAACTTAACATACTGTGTTACAGTGCGTTCTTATAGTGTATCCTTTTGAATCCCATTAAATGTGGCAAGGAAGTCTATAATACTTGTGTCAGATGCTGTGGATGGTAGAAGAATTGCAATTTGGCACATTTTTTTTTATGGAGAGGTTCCACTTACGCAACTTTTCTAGACATCTGAGTGAGAATGGTACAGGATAGCAAGCTAACCTTATTTTGGCTTTGTTTGTGGTACACAACTATGGCACATGTGATGAGCAACGTAGGCCGGAAAATCTTGTTTGAGGTTCGAGGTAATACCACTGCTGGGTATTTAAGGGAACTCGGGTTTTATTCGTTTGTCATTGTGGAAGAGTGGCTTTCTCTGCATTGATAGTTCCTTCCACGAAGATTCTTAGGATGGAGAATCTAGATGAGTGTGCACAGATCATTACTAGTTTTTGTTGGATTGTTACCACAATTTAGAGAGGATGGATAACCATCTGCACCATTGTTTGTAATTTTTTTCTCTAAGGGAGGTTTGGTGTCTACAATATCTATTTTGCTGCATAATAGGTTGTCTACTGGAACATTGTTTTTTAGTGGGATTACAGTGTCATATTCTGGGATGTTTGGAATCTGTGAACGATGGTTGAGAATCTTGAGATTCTAGCTAGTTGGAGGTGGTAAATGTTGAAAGGCTGGTAAGTCTTGGAGATTGAAAGATGTCCATCAAATTTTTTTTCGTGTTCTTTGATCAGATAAAATCTTGCAGAGACTTTTGAGGGTATTAGCTCCTTTGCATAGTCTCAACCTCTTTTGTCTTCGGCTGGGATGCATACATGCGATTTTTTTCCTTCTTCCTTCTGTTTTTCTGAGGTTTCAGATGGTTAACCCATATAGGATGGGATAACCCTCACTTCCTCTCTTTCTCCTCATACCATATTCTATGTCTACACCATTCCTGTTTGTAAAATACTAACGTTTTTCTTTTGCATGTCTATGTGTTTAGAAATAAAGTCTACATTTTGAGTATAATTAACCACGTTATAGACTATCTAATGCTTTTATAATTCTGTCATTTTTGGTATGCGTACTGGTATAGTTTTTTTTTTTTAAAGTAAGATAATTTTATTAAAAAATGTAACAACGGTACAAGGGGCTATACCGAAATCACCTAAACCATACAAACAAAATAACTAAGGAAATCCTGAAAATCTAAGAAAGGGCATCCCAACACCGCATTAGCCCAAAAGAAAAGGGATTGCACAAAAAAACCCTGCAAACTATCCAAAGCTGGTAATAGGTTGTGGAGTGCATAGATGTGCATGCTTGCCATCAAATAGAAACCAATCAAGATAATGTTTCAAATTTTCGACCAATTAGTCTCGTTCAAGGGTAATGAACATTGGCGAAGAGCCCAACTTGAGTATCTACGAGTGTGAAAACTTAAAACACATCTTTTGTGCATATGTGACCTTAGTTTAGTCTATCTTTTCGTCAAGACATTTTAAGATTTCTATAAATTTGTGAAGCGAACCAGTGAAATTCAGGGCAAATTAATGGTGAAATAGGTGGTGATGTACTATGATAAATCCTACAGGTTGTATCAGCCATTGATGTCTAGATATTTGGTCACCAGAACCACACCTGTAGAACCCACACTTTGCTGTAACATAATGAATTCATTCTGCACGAGGAACTGAAACTTTCTATTGGAAGGAACTATTTGTGGCTCACTCTAGGCTGTCGCTCAAGGCTCAGCACATGAAAGTTTCTTACATACACATTGGCCCTTTTCTTTGTTATGAGTTTCCTAGGCCCTTAGATTATTTCAGCCTGTTGCTTCTGTCTTTTTCTCCAGAATTTAGATTGTTTGATTGCCTTTGGCAGGTTGCTGATGATGTTACCGTGCTTGACGCTACTGGAAAGTTTGTAATGCCAGGTTAGTTTTCTATTAGCAAACACGAGCCAGATCACCATAAATGCTTTTCACTCTCTTGACAGTGGTAATGAACGACAAGGACTATGGTAGGAGCCTTTGGTACACCTAAGTAGAATATCATGTACCAGTTCTTTCATGACAACCCTTATGGTTTCAGCATCAAGCATACATCTGCAATATAGATGGTGGAGACAGACTATTTCTTCTACATTGCATTTATTATGAACCTGACCTACCTATATGAATAGAATATTTTGATACCCAATAGGCTGCTTTGTTTCAGATAAATAAAATCTGGTATTTGCATGTCATGCTGCCCAATATGGGTTCCACCAGGAGAACATAAGTTGACTTATTGACCAGAAAACCTTTGCTATTATAAAGTCCTCAGCTCTCTTTTGTAAGACTCGTGTAGTCCACCCCCGGCACAGAGTCTCCCCCTAACTCATGCTAAACCCTTATCTTATGAGGTATCCAACTTTTTCCAATCCTGCCTTTGTGACTTTTTCAGTCTACCAATAGCAGCATGCCAGTACTTTGCCCTAACTATGAAGTTCTAACCTTTCTCAACTAGTTATGCAGAAATGAATGGCCAGGCTGGTCTTTTATTATTTCCATCTGTGTGCATTAATCCTCTGAAACTCGAGAATTATTTTCAATAATCTAGCTGTTGGTGTGCGAGATTCCACTCCAGTTTATGAAAATTTAATTGCTTTCTCCATTTCTGTCTCTAATGCTGGTTAGTGATTTCATTTTTGTTACCCCCATAGGTGGAATTGATCCTCACACTCACCTAGCTGCGGAGTTATGAGTGCTGAGTCCGTTGATGACTTCTTCAGTGGTCAAGCTGCAGCATTAGCTGGTGGAACAACAATGCACATTGACTTTGTTAACCAGTCAATGGGAGTTTAACAGCTGGTTTTAAAGTTTATGAAAAAAAAGCAAAGAAGTCTTGCATGGATTACGGTTTCCATATGGTAATTACAAAATGGGATGAAGTTGTTTCAAATGAAATGGAAATCATGGTTAAGGAGAAAGGTTGGTTTTCTGTATTGTCAGTAAGTCCGGTACAATGTTTTTCCTCCATTGCACCTTAATGAATGCTAATTTCATTACTTTTTCTTTCACATGAAACTTGCCTGTGATCTAACTGTATATACCAAAATACAGGTATAAACTCCTTCAAGTTCTTCATGGCCTACAAGGGGGTACTCATGGTTAATGATGAGGTCCTGTTAGAAGGATTTAAGAAGTGCAAGTCCCTTGGTGCTCTAGCTATGGTCCATGCAGAAAATGGAGACGCTGTGTATGAAGGACAGAAAAGAATGATAGAACTTGGTATTACTGGCCCAGAGGGACATGCTCTTTCAAGACCCCCATTGGTACGATTTAGAAATTTTTCTCTCACAATATAAATTGCCCAACTGATTAGCTTTTGCAGCTTACCAATTCCTAAAAGGTCCATCTCAACCATTTGCCACTTTGTTCTTGTTATGATGCTGGGCTATGATTTTGTCCTTTTTTTTTTTCAAATAGATCATACATTCAAGAAACTGTAATGATCCAGTTTGTGCTTTGCCTGGTAGAGATTTGCTCGCAAAGTTTTATAATTTTTCAGTTAATGTCCACATAAAGTTATTTAAGCCAGTGCATTACCTTTCCAAGTCCCCTCAGATCTTCTCCTTTCACACCTAACAGTCAAATTCTCAGCCCCTTCAATGTCCTCTCCCTCGATCTAAACATACTAAGTAGAGGCAAACTTTAAATAGAAGATCTATTATTCTATTTCGTTGATTGCATGTGTACACTGGTGTGAAGCAGACAATTTGCGCACTTATTTATGTGGTGCAAACATGGGCAAAATTGATTTATGTCACTCTTTTCGGAAGCATATGACTTGTATTCTCCTTTTCTGAAGGCAGCTGCCCAAGAAATAGTTTCAACTCTTGTCCCAGGGCTTCATTGTTATCTTTGATCATGAATAGCATGTATTCATTACTAGATATGTTTCTTCAATTGTCTTGTAACCAAAAACAAATATTCTTTACGGGACTGGTACATGACAGAGTTTCTGCAATCGTGGTGCTGTAAATACCTTTTTCGTTAAAGATTAACTGCTCTTTGTTAGTTTATATGTGATAGCTTTTTTGGTGGAATATCGCATAGTTTCAATATAAAATCAGTGCTAAGAGCTGAGTAACTTTGTTCATGTGCAAGTGCTAATTGACAATAGTCTAGGATGAAACCCTCTTCACATGGATGGGATATCACCATGCTAGACTAATTGGATCATTGCTTAAAAATTCATTCCGATGATATCTATGAAAGTGCTCTGTATTTGATTTAACTCTAACGTCCATACAGCTGGAAGGAGAGGCAACTTCTCGAGCAATTCGTTTGGCAGGTTTTGTGAATACTCCTCTCTATGTAGTTCATGTAATGAGCATTGATGCTGTGGAAGAAATAGCTAGAGCTCGAAAAACAGGTCTCAAACTCTGATAAAATTTTCTATTTGATTTGATAAATTTATTTGAAAGCAGTGTTGATCTCTTTTATGGGGTATGGTTATTACAGTAAAAAATGCACCTTTAGATTTGAAATTGTCTCTTACCCTTTTTTGGGGGATTGGGGAAAAGTGCTAATGCCATTCTTTTTCGTTTTTACACACTACACGCCACTCTTTACTTTGTTATATGGCAGATGCATCTGTAGGTGTAATTACTTACTTGAAACTGTTCGAACTCTCAGAAATACATTTAAAATGTGTGAGAAAAGGTTGTTATGGGAACTATAAGGTTGGAGTGAACATTTATGGTTTGGCTAGCTTCAATTGGGACAGATTAACATCAACCTTCACAGCATCTCATGATGTTTGAAATAGGAAGAAATAGTCTGTAGTAGGATTCGAACCTACGTAGAAAAACTCCAACAGATGTACAGTCTATAGCGTTTGACCACTCGGCCACTCTCCCCTACCCAAGCCGAGGCCCTCCTCCTAAGAAGGAGGATGGATAAGAGGGCTCCCCTCTTGGACAGCCAACGCCCCCGCTAATGGGTTCTAAGAAGGGAGGGCGGATAAGAGGGCTCCTCTCCTTAGGACAGCACTCTCAAAGGTTTGGTTAAAGGACTAACTGCGTAGCTTCTTACAAGAAGATGCAGTATGCCTACTTTGTTACACTGTTATAATTCCTACCAGGAGGTCAGTTGCATAGATCAAAACCTGTAGCAATAAGAACAGGCTTGTTGCTTGTTTGACAGTTGCAGATGTCTCCACTTAACCTTGAACAGGATCTTAACTTTCAACTGGCATGGGCTTTGTTGCTGCCCTTGACATCCCGTTACCATTAAGAAGATGTCCTGTCTTTTCATAAGAAAACTGTCCATAAGTTCAAGATATTATAAATATATTATTGAATTTATTTTATTTTTTTTTATGGGATCCAGGGGGTCACCATGCAGGGGGGTGTTTCAGAAATTTGTAGGGGGACCATGCCCCCTCCCCCTCCACAAAGAACACAACTAAGTGAAAGAACCCGTTGACATCACACCATTGGTGAGCTTCTCTACAAGAAGGAATGCCATACCAGTGGATGAGGTTTTCTAGAATAAACTATCACTTGTACAGATGCTGCTGACTTGATCTCATTTGAAAAGGGTGCTTCAAGTAGCTACTTATTGCTAAGTAGAACATATTGACTTCACCCCACAAGCAGGACCACCACCTTATAGCATATTCCCACTAGATGTCCCTGAAATTACACTCACTGCAACTTTTATCAGTCACCATGAGGATATGACATGATTTTAATTGCATTTCATGTATGCTACTACAAGCATCCTTGATATTGGGAAGTCGATAATTTGAATTGATGTCATCCTCCTAAGTGCCTTTAGATTTTGTTCACTTCTACTAGAGATTTCTTATCTATTGGATGTTGGTTATTAATGAAGCAAGAGAAGATGAGATAGGAGGAAGTGGAATTAAGAGTTTTACACCCTGCTGATTGAAGTGTCCTGTATTTTATCTGAAAGGAATTGAGAGGAAATGTAATTAGGATAAATGAGAAGGGGATTGGATCCTGTTTTAGA
Source organism: Morella rubra (assembly GCA_003952965.2). Lineage (NCBI taxonomy): Eukaryota > Viridiplantae > Streptophyta > Magnoliopsida > Fagales > Myricaceae > Morella > Morella rubra. The sequence goes on from CM025849.1 coordinate 33,453,608, forward strand.
TCTTGGTTATTCCCATCATTAACTCCTCTATACTAGATTTTGTATCCCTTTACTTTCTATTTAGAGCACCTTGATAGACTATATTGCTTAATTACACCGTTATGGGTCGGTGTTATTGCAAGTTCCAACTAAGTTACACGCACTCAACCCAACCAAGCTTTAGTTCAAACTAATTGAGCTAGGCTGCATGAATTACTTGCCATCTAACCCAGTTTGAAGACATAGCTTTCTCTTAAATCTTTGTCAAACATGCCTTTTTCTGACCACTGGTGTTTTCTGGTTTACGATGCCTTCCACCATTTGGCAACCTTTAAGTTGAATATTTTATTTTAATTTTTCTTTGTGTTTTCAGCCGTGTTCACTGGCTGAATCATCTGAAATGACTTTCCATCATCTTATGCTCCATCAGCCACCTCGACCCTCTTGCATGGTCCTTTCTTTGTATTCTATCCTTCATCCTTCTTCTTGTTGACACTCATCCTCATCTCAAGTACACTCATTTTGTGGACATGGCTTTTCAGTTGGCCAACACCTGTACAATAGTTTATATCTAGTCTTGTGATAATCTTGAAAGTTTGCCTTTCTACTATCTATGTTTTAAATAAACACACAATACTACAAGTGTTCTCCATTGAATTCACTCTTTTCTAATTCTTCCGTAATGTTCTCATTAATCTTCCCTTAACAGATTTTGACAAAAAATTGCAACACAATACAAAACTTCCATAGGAATCTGACTATAAGTTTAATGTCGGCCACCAATTGACCAGAACCATCCTCCTCAATGAGTCACTAAAACGTATGGCACAAAAAGTCGGAAGATGGAAGAAATGACAAATATGCATACAAACATGGGTATAGACGTGCCAACAAACATTAAGAAATATGATGTGTGGTGGATTAAGATCCCAAGACATGTTTGTCCTAGCAGGTTGACTTGGTTTGTGTATGATCCACAATGATCATCCTTGTGCCAACTTTTTCCTTTTTTGTTTGTTTGTTGATCATTTAAAGATCCCAAGACATGTCTTTTTTCCACTCCTAGCAGGTTCATTTGGTTTGGTTTGCGTGTGATCCTCAAGCTGTGGGCTTTCATAATTAAAAACCACCATATTTTTAGGCTGATCCTCCTTGTGCTAATATTTTCCTTTTTTTATTGTTAATTGTTTAAAGAAATCACTCTCTCATTTTCAATCTTCAGGGCAGAGGGTTATTGGAGAGCCAATAGCTGCTGGGTTAGCCCTCGATGATTCAAGGATTTGGGATCCTGACTTCATCACTGCAGCAAAGCAAGAACCTATACTCCTTTCATTTTTGTGTTTGTTCCCGTTTTCATTTTGTTTTTGACCCTTTGGATATGTTCTGATGTCATTAAACTATTCAAACAATTCAAACATTATGATCTCTAATATTTCAGGTATGTCATGAGTCCTCCCATAAGGGCATCTGGACACGACAAGGCCCTTCAAGCCGCCCTTTCGACAGGAATTTTACAGGTTTCTACCTCATTATGAGATAACCTAATGCAATAATAACAGCTGGAACGTTAAAGACCTAAGTGAAGCTTATGATTTAATATGAGATTTCTGACAGGCTGCCAGGAAGAACATTGGTGTTTCTTTTTATCCATTGCTTAGGTTGTAATAACAATTGTCCAAAGATGCTGTCTTATAACTATGTGCTATAAGCAAACTACCTACCACATACTCCTGAACACTTTGTTTCAATCTGTCAGATTGCCTAAGACTGAACCTACTATATTGCTTTTATGGAGACCGTTGAATTTGTTTCTTAGGATACTTTAACGTTTTTACAGCTTGTAGGAACCGATCACTGTTCCTTCAACTCTACACAGAAAGCTCTAGGGATTGATGATTTCCGAAAAATTCCAAATGGTGTCAATGGTAATGATCAAAATTGGGACTTGACTTTTCTTGAGTTATATAAACTGCTCTGACTAATTATGTGGGCCAACCTATGCTGTTCTACTTTCTAATTCTTCTATATTCGGTAATGGAAATCTATAGGTATTGAGGAGAGAATGCATTTGGTATGGGATATAATGGTGGTAAGCAGCAATAGATTTCTTGCTTGTGCCCTCATATAAATAGCTCCACATAGAAGCTGCTCTAGAAAGGTTCATTTCTTCTGACTCTTGCTATGCAGGAATCTGGCCAAATTTCTGTCACTGATTATGTTCGGATAACAAGCACAGAATGGTATGCTATTTCTCTGACTCTATAGATTATGCAACATCTCTTGGTAAATTTTTCTTTGTTGCTCTTAGATAAGAAAAACTGGAGGTGCATTTTGTGTTTTATGGTCTAAATCTCCATTAAGCGGCCAGAGGCCCAGGAGTTTGTCAAAATTGATCTCACTATCTGCAATATTTTCAGTGCCAGAATCTTCAATATATATCCGAGAAAAGGAGCAATTCTTCCTGGTTCTGATGCAGATGTAATCATACTCAACCCGAATACAAGTGTGGAAATAACTGCGAAGTCCCATCACTTCAGATCAGATTCAAATGTTTATGAGGGCAGGAGAGGAAAGGTAGTCTTTTTTTGTATGATCTTGGTGATCTGTAAATAAATAGTGAATTATAAGATAGGTAGCAACTATAGTAAGAGAAAGACCTGTTTTCCCTTTGAGATTCAATGCTTCTTTATTTGCACATCTGATTTGTAAAACACCCACTCCCAAAAGTCTAGGTATAGGGGTGCAACCATAAACATGTGTCTGTTACTTAATGCCAGACATATGTCCTCTTGATATGTTATTGGGTGCATATATGATTTGTAAAACACCAACTCCCGAAAGTCTAGGTAAAGGGGTGCGACCATAAACATGTCTCTATGACTTAATGCGGGACATATGTCCTCTTGACATATAACTGTTGTTGGACAAAATTACATAACACAACAAGTAATTCATTGGAACTTTGAAACAAATATTGATTGTAAGTTCTTTATTGAGTTTATAGATGATTTTCAGAAGATACGGATGATATTATCACATTCGTAAACATTTGACAAGCCTATTTGTCAATTTTGTTATTTATCTCTGAACCATAGTCAATATATTTTGCTCCCCTGGAACCTTGTTAGTGCTAGAGTGAAGTGTTGGCTAAATTCCGTGTCAATCCGCTTGCCTAATACTCATGACCAGTTCAAAAATCTCAATAATCATGATCTTCTCGAATTCTGATGAGATTCCATTACTGAATAAGGATAAGTAGAAAAACACGACATGATCTTTTTAAATTTTGATGATATTGTATCACTAGATAAGGATAAACAGATAAACACGATCTTCTTAAATTCTGATGATATTGCATCACTGGATAAGGAGAAGCACTTGTGATATTTGAGATCTAAACTAAGAAAGGCTATACAATACTATCCCGATAAACATTATCCTTTTGGGTCATAATGAAATTTATCACTTGAATACCTTTAAATACTTTTGATACTTGAGACCTAGGTAGCATAGGTATTACAATATTTCATATCTGCTTGTTGCTAGAGAGAAAAATATCCTCTATATTTGAGATATGAATCGATAAAATTTCTTCTCCATCAATCGTTGAAAAACCAACTTTCCTTGTGAAGCCTTCAGATGTATGTAGGAGTTTGGCCGCTGAAGTTCTGGCACTAAGGAACAAGTTTGTTCCGTGTAGAGTCCATAAGAAGAACCTCAAAGTTCTGTGTTGTTTCTGCTTGGTATAGATCCAAGTGGATCATTTGGATTATTACATTGGGTTGTGTCTGAATGAACATTTCTAAGGTTTTCTTCTTAGTGGATTTGAGGTGGCGTTGATAGCTTAGAGTAGTTTTTGAATTCTTCAAAAGTTTTCCACTTCGTCAACAGAATTATCGTCTTCATGTGATTGGTGTTTGATTTATTTTTCCGCATATTATTTTGTTGATTTTGTTTGTCTTTGTCCTAGTCTAAACTTGAAGATTTTGAAACTATCATGTAGAGTTTTAATTTGGGGTTAACACCTATTCATCCCTGGATGTCAATGAGTCTAAACCGAGATTTTTCAAACTTCTCTGTGATCCCTAATAAATCATCCATGTCTGCATGAATTTTCTGGATTTTAAAGTTCTTTCTCCCTTCAGTGAGAGCATAAAGATTCATGTATCCTCTTGAAATTTGGCATTTTATGTTTGGCTTTGAAAGTCATATTGTGTTCTCTCAGGGAAAGGTTGAAGTAACAATTGCTGGAGGAAGGATTGTCTGGGAAAACGATGAACTGAAGGTTGTTCCTGGTTCTGGGAAGTATGTGGCAATGCAACCATTCAGTTATCTGTTTAATGGAATTGACAAATTAGATGCCAAATATCTGTCTTCCCTCAAAGCTCCAGTAACACGCAGTAAATCAACAGCTTAGAGAGCATTTTTTATTACTTGTACTATCTTATTTTACTTGGGATGTACTCAGAATCCCCGTTCCTCAAGTTTGTATGGCCTTGAGGTTGTATAAAAGAGAAATTCATATACCACACTCTTTGAAATGTATATGAATTCATCTGTGGAATCAATCAATGGAACTCTTTTTGTTTTGTTGTTTATGCTACATTGCTTTCATTTCTTTGTTTTGCTGGACCTGAGAAGCTAAAACCTAGATAGTATTGTGATGTTTTTTTGTTTCCAATTAAGTCCTCCTAAATCATAGCCACTTCCTGTCTCCCATTGTTACATTGAGGATAGCTCGTTATTAATGTTATACATTTAAAAACAAACTTTCTTGGTTTAGTGTTTTGATATATCCATTGTTTTGATTACAATTGCCTCCCTATATTAATGTTTACAAAATATTAGCAAAGTTCTACAATTAGGGTCCAAATTCCAGTTGGATGGATGAGTGAGATTAAAACCTATTTAATCCTGTATTAGGCATTTTGTCATATAAGTTACGGTTCGGCTCGTTAATTGACATGGCAGCCCTAGGATTGGGTGGAATTAAATTCCACCCATCCATCCCTATTCGTACCATCCGGATCCCTACAGTTGAAATGCGAGATTAATTAAACAAGAATTTGTTCAAGAGATTTTGATTTATATCATGAAGTTAAAATTAAAACCAAAAAATTGCTGGCACACAAAAAGCCGCGTGAACAGCCCCATGCACCGTGGAAATTCATGGGATTTGCAAAATTATGAAATATATGAACGTTACGACTCTCAAACGTTCTCAAATCTCAAGCATCAAAGTCCATACTGGAGAATCTCTATCATCAAGATATCAGTGTAATCCAAAAGGTCTGTCCGACAGTTGTAGCGCTCAGCCAGTCTCTGACTCCTCAGTCATGCAGTCGAGCTCCAAGACCCAACTACTCCATCTCTTCTTGCTCCTCCTCCTTTCTACCTTCTTTTCCATTTCAGGATCAAACCAGGTATGCACCTCTTCGACTCTCAACCACCCAGTTGAAAATTTGCTTTTGTTTTCCGTTCCTACGTTGTTTCCTCGACTTTTAGCTGGTTTTCAGCTTGGTTCCAGAGAAAACAACGGATAACAAAGCCGAGGAAAGAGAACAACTTGCTCTCTTTTGATCTTATAGTTTCATGTGGCTTGTTTGCTTTAAACTTCTTAAAAATTTTACTTCCCAAGTAGACAAGGAAAACGAAGGAGAAGATACACTTTGCAACCTTTTAGTACTGCTCATTTTGCCATTTGCACCATAAAATCTCAACTTGACACATGACCCCCCAAACTACTAATAGTTTACACTTCACACCTCACCTCACAACTCAATCATTAAGATTATGTTATGTGTCCTATTTTTTTGTTGTTTTAAAGGTGAGATCTTCATATAGGGTGCAAAATGAATACGTATTTGTAGTTTGTGGTTCAATGTATTAAGTTTGGTAATTTGGAGTGCAAAATTGCGTGGTAGTTAGAGAATGTAAAATGTAATTTCTCTAAAAAAGATGAACTGTTGCTCGAGTCAACACCACTTTATCTCCTGTTTACTAAATCAATTACTTATAGCTGGTTGGGAAGAAAAAGAGTCTCATTTGTTCTTGTTTATCTCTTCTGCCAAACTGGAGTATCAGTGGTGTTAAAATGTTAATTAGATGATTAAGTTTACCCTTTCCCAAAAGCTTCAGTTCTGGCTGACTAATACGGAACCTTAGCAGAAGACCTGAGCTGAACCTGACTCCACTGGATAATGTATGCCTTCCATTTAAGTTCCCACGGTGATTTATCCAGTGCTAATTTGTTTCAATTTTTTGATGCTGGGTTTGGATATGATAAATCGGCATGTGAAATTTCATCGTCATCATCGAAGATATTGATAAAAGGGGGAACTGTTGTAAATGATCATAGAGAAGAGGTTGCTGACGTGTATGTGGAGGATGGAATCATAGTTGCTGTGGAGCCTAACATCAAGGTATTTTTGTGTTGTTCTAATCTAGTCACCACAATTTATCATTTACCTTTTAACTAGTGGACATTGGATAGGATTGTGATATTCTTTGACTGATGAGAGATTGAGGAATTCAAGGGTGGGATTCGATCATATCATGGCAATAAAGCACTTATTAACATTGGATGAAATGGAATTTCTATCTTATGTTTGGTTTGCCCAGAATGTAACCTCAATATTCTGAATATTATAATTCCCCTCAATTTTTATCTTGTCTTTTTCTCCAGACTTTAGATTGTTTGATTGCCTTTTGCAGGTTGCTGATGATGTTACTGTGCTTGACGCTACTGGAAAGTTTGTAATGCCAGGTTAGTTTTCTTATTATAAACATGGGCCAGATCATCATAAATGTTTTCACTCTCTTGACAGTGGAAATGAACGACAAGGACTATGGTAAGAGCCCTTGGTACACCTAAGTAGAATATCATGTACCAGTTCTTTCATGACAACCCTTATGGTTTCAGCATCAAGCATACATCTGCAATCTAGATGGTGGAGACAGACTAGTTCTTCTACATTGCATTTATTATGAACCTGACCTACCTATATGAATAGAATATTTTAATACCAAATAGGCTGCTTTGTTTCAGATGAATAAAATCTGGTATTTGCATGTCACGCTGCCCAATGTGGGTTCTACCAGGAGAACATAAGTTGACTTATTGACCAGAAAACCTTTGCTATTATATAGTCCTCGGCTTTCTTTCTTAAGACTAGTGTAGTCCACCCCCAGCACAGAGTCTCCCCCAACTCATGCCAAACCCTTATCTTATGAGGTTTCCTACTTCATCAGTCTACCAATAGCAGCATGCCAGTACTTTTCCCTAACTACGAAGTTCTAACCTTTCTCGACTAGTTATGCAGAAATGAATGGCCAGGCTGGTTCTTTTATTTTTCCATCTGTGTGCATTAATCCTCTGAAACTCAAGAATTATTTTCAATAATCTAAGCTGTTGATGTGCGAGATTCCACTCCATTTTATGAAGATTTAATTGCTTTCTCCATTTCTGTCTCCAATGCCGGTTATTGATTTCATTTTTGTTACCCCCATAGGTGGAATTGATCCTCACACTCACCTAGCTGCGGAGTTTATGAGTGCTGAGTCCGTTGATGACTTCTTCAGTGGTCAAGCTGCAGCATTAGCTGGTGGAACAACAATGCACATTGACTTTGTTAAACCAGTCAATGGGAGTTTAACAGCTGGTTTTAAAGTTTATGAAAAAAAAGCAAAGAAGTCTTGCATGGATTACGGTTTCCATATGGTAATTACAAAATGGAATGAAGTTGTTTCAAACGAAATGGAAATCATGGTTAAGAGAAAGGTTGTTTTCTGTATTGTCAGTAAATCCGGTACAAAGTTTTTCCACCATTGCCCCTTAATGAATGCTAATTTTTTTACTTTTTCTTTCACATGAAACTTGCCTGCGATCTAACTGTATATGACAAAATACAGGTATAAACTCCTTCAAGTTCTTCCTGGCCTACAAGGGGGCACAAATGGTTAATGATGAGCTCCTATTGGAAGGATTTAAGAAGTGCAAGTCCCTTGGTGTTCTAGCTATGGTCCATGCAGAAAATGGAGACGCTGTATATGAAGGACAGAAAAGAATGATAGAACTTGGTATTACTGGCCCAGAGGGACATGCTCTTTCAAGACCCCCATTGGTACGATTTAGAAATGTTTCTATGACAATGTAAAGTGCCTAACTGATTAGCTTTTGCAGCTTACCAATTCCTAAAAGGTCCATCTCAACCATTTGCCATTTTGTTCCTGTTATGATGCTGGGCTATGATTTCTGTCCTTTTTTTTTTTCAAATAGATCATACATTCAAGAAACTGTAATGATCCAGTTTAGTGCTTTGCCTGGTAGAGATTTGCTCGCAAAGTTTTATATTTTTCAGTTAATGTCCACATATAAGTTATTTAAGCCAGTGCATTACCTTTCCAAGTCCCCTCAGATCTTCTCCTTTCACACCTAACAGTCAAATTCTCAGCCCCTTCAATGTCCTCTCCCTCGATCTAAACATACTAAGTAGAAAGGCAAACAAACTTAAATAGCGGATCTATTATTCTATTTCGTTGATTGCATGTGTACACTGGTGTGAAGCAGACAATTTGCGCACTTATTTATGTGGTGCAAACATGGGCAAAATTGATTTATGTCACTCTTTTCGGAAGCATATGACTTGTATTCTCCTTTTCTGAAGGCAGCTGCCCAAGAAATAGTTTCAACTCTTGTCTGGGGCTTCATTGTTGTCTCTGACCATGAATAGCATGTATTCATTACTAGATATGTTTCTTCAATTGTCTTGTAACCAAAAATCAAATATTCTTTACTGGATTGGTACATGACAGAGTTTCTGCAATCATGGTGCTGAAAATACCTTTTTCGTAAAAGATTAACTGCTCTTTGTTAGTTTATACGTGATAGCTTTTTTGGTGCGAATATCACATAGTTTCAATATAAAATCAGTGCTAAGAGCTGAGTAACTTTGTTCATGTGCAAGTGCTAATTGACAATAATCTAGGATGAAACCCTCTTCACATTATGGGATATCACCTTGCTGTTTGGTCAGACTAATGAGATCTGTCTCTCTATTGCTTAAAAATTCATTCCAGATATCTGAGGAAGTGCTCTGTATTTGATTTACTCTATGTCCATACAGCTGGAAGGAGAGGCAACTTCTCGAGCAATTCATTTGGCAGGTTTTGTGAATACTCCTCTCTATGTAGTTCATGTAATGAGCATTGATGCTGTTGAAGAAATAGCTAGAGCTCGAAAAACAGGTCTCAAACTCTCCATTAAAATTTTCTGTTTGATTTGATAAATTTATTTGAAAGCAGCACTGATCTACTTTTATGGGTATGGTTATTACAGTAAAACTGCACCTTTATATTTGAAATTGTCTCTTACCCTTTTTTGGGGGAAAGTGCTAATGCCATTCTTTTTCGTTTTACACTTACACACCACTCCACACTTTGTTATACAGCAGAATGCAGATGCATCTATAGGTGTAATTACTTACTGGAAACTCTTTTACAATCTCATAAATACATTTAAAATGTGTGAGAAAAGGTGCTTATGGGAACTATAAGGTTGGAGTGAACATTTATGGTTTGGCTAGTTTCAGTTGGAGACAGATTAACATCAACCTTCACAGCATCTCACGATGTTTGAAATAGGAAGAAATAGTCTGTAGGATTCGAACCTACGTAGAAAAACTCCAACAGATGTACAGTCTATAGCGTTTGACCACTCGGCCACTCTCCCCTACCCAAGCCGAGGCCCTCCTCTATGGGTTCTAAGAAGGAGGATGGATAAGAGGGCTCCCCTCTTGGACAGACTCTCAAAGTTTAGGTTACTGTCTCTACAGAAGAGGAGTATTTTGTACCGCTAGGACGTCATGGATCGAAACCTGGAGAAATAAGAACGAAATGCAACAACTGAAATTAGCAAGAGCTCGAAAAACAGATTCTCGTCTTCTCTGAAAGGACCATTAAGGTTTATGATTTTCTGTTTACTTCTTAGATCAATTTATTTGAATAGCAGGAAGTGAGTTGCATACTTGACATTAGATGTCATGGTTATCACTTGTACAGATGCTGCTGATGTCAAAAGGGTGCTTCAAATTTCTAAGTAGAACTTGACTTCACCCCACAAGCAGGACCACCACCTTATAGCATATTCCCACAAGATGAAATACACTGCAACTTTTATCAGTCACCATGAGATATGACCCATTTCAAGTATGCTGTTACAAGCATCCTTGGGAAGTCTTTGCGGAGATTTCTTATCAATTGGATGTTGGTTACCATGAGATAGGAGGAAGTGGAATTAAGAGTCACCCTGCTGATTGAAGTGTTCTGTATTTATCTGACCTGTTTTAGATCATTCCTGTCATTAACTCCTCTATACTAGATTTTGTATCCATTTACTTTCTATGTAGAGCACCTTGATAGACTATATTGCTTAATCACACTGTTATGGGTTGGTGTTATTGCAAGAATTCCAACTAAGCACATGCGCTCATTAGTTCAACTAATTGAGCTGGATGCATGAATTACTTGTGTAACCCTGTTTGAAAACATAGCTTTCTCTTAAATCTTTGTCAAACTTGCCTTTTTCTGACCACTGGTGTTTTCTGGTTTACGTTGCCTTCCACCATTTGGCAACCTTTAAGTCTCATAAATCATCTGAAATGACTTTCCTTCATCTTATGCTCCATCATGGGTGAGGTTGGTGCTTATAGGGTTCTATAAGGTTGGAGTGAACATTTATTTTTGGCTAGTTTCAGTTGTGAGACAGAATATAACAGAACCTTCACAGCTAGACTCTACGATGTAAATAGGAAGAAATAGTCTGTAGGATTCGAACCACGTAGATCACTCCTTCTGTACAGTCTCCGTTTGACACTCGGCAGTCCCAGATGGAAGAGCCCCCACAGATGTGCTAAGAAGGAGATATGGATAAGAGGGGGTTCTAACTCCCCCTTGGACAGACTCTCAAAGTTTAGGTTACTGTCTCTACAGAAGAGGAGTATTTTGTACCGCTAGGACGTCATATGGATCGAAACCTGGAGAAATAAGAACGAAATTCCTACCTACAGCAACAACTGTTGGAGCTTCGAAAGGCTTAGATTTTGAGGGCGCTACTGAAAGCCTGTTTTAGAAGGCCCAAAAGCCTTTGGTACTCCTGTAGGGTGGGCACCCCAGCACTGGAGATTCTATGGGAAATTGGAAACGTTGAAGTGAGCTACGACGGGCGAAGGATAGTTATTTAACTTTAGGGTTTGGCTGAAAGGACAAGAGGAGCATAGATAAGGTTTATGATATTTGATGTAGTCTGTCTTAATGTAGCTTCTTAGTCTGGAAGAAAAGTTTGTATGCATTATGAAGCATATGCCTAAAGTAAACTAATGACATAGAAATTAGGCACTGTTATAATTCCTTTCCTTACCAGAAGTATAACTTTCTAGGCTTGTGCTTTTTTCCCTTGCGGCCTTGTTAGTTGCATAAAATGATAGAGAAAAAACCCCTTGACATCACGCCATTGGTGAGCCTCTCTACAAGAAGGAATGTCACACCAGTGGGCTTGCTTCTCTAGAAGAGACCATCACTTGTACAGATGCTGCTGCTTTGATGTCTTCCCAAAAGGGTGCTTCAAGTTGCTCCTTATTTCTAAGTAGAACAGATTGACTTCACCCCACAAGCAGGACCACCACCTTATAGCATATTCCCACAAGATGTCTCTGAAATACACTCATTGCAACTTTTATCAGTCACCATGAAGATATGACAGGATCTTAAGAGCATTTCAAGTATGCTGTTACAAGCATCCTTGATATTTGGAAGTCAAGAATTTGAATTGGAGATTTCTTATCAATTGGATGTTGGTTACTAGTGAAGCAAGAGAAGATGAGATAGGAGGAAGTGGAATTAAGAGTTATACACCCTGCTGATTGAAGTGTTCTGTATTGTATCTGAGAGGAATTGAGAGGAAATGTAAATGGGATAAATGAGAAGGGGATTGGATCCTGTTTTAGATCTTGTTTATTCCTGTCATTAACTCCTCTATACTAGATTTTGTATCCATTTACTTTCTATGTAGAGCACCTTGATAGACTATATTGCTTAATCACACTGTTATGGGTTGGTGTTATTGCAAGAAGTTCCAACTAAGCTACATGCGCTCAACCCAACCAAGCCTTAGTTCCAACTAATTGAGCTGGATGCATGAATTACTTCTAGTTCTGGCCATCCAACCCTGTTTGAAAACATAGCTTTCTCTTAAATCTTTGTCAAACATGCCTTTTTCTGACCACTGGTGTTTTCTGGTTTACGATGCCTTCCACCATTTGGCAACCTTTAAGTTGAATCATTTTATTTTAATTTTTCTTTGTGTCTTCAGCAGTGTTCACTGGCTGAATCATCTGAAATGACTTTCCTTCATCTTATGCTCCATCAGCCACCTCGACCCTCTTCCAAGGTCCTTTAATTTTATTTTATCCTTCTTGTTGTTGACACTCATCCTCATCTCAAGTACACTCATTTTGTGGACATGGCTTTTCAGTTGGCCAACACCTGTACAATAGTTTATATCTAGTCTTGTGACAATCTTGAAAGTTTTCCTTTCAACTATCTATGCTTTAAATAAACACACAATACTACAAATGTTCTCCAGTGAATTCACTATTTTCTAATTCTTCCGTAATGTTCTCATCAATCTGCCCTTAACAGAATTGACAAAAATTGTAAGACGCTATGAAACTTCCATAGGAATCCGACTAGTAGTTTAATGTGGGCCACCAATTGACCAGAACCATCCTCCTCAATGAGTCACTAAAATGAATGGCACATAAAGTCGGAAGTTGGAAGAAATGACAAACATGCATACAAACATGGATATGGACATGGAAACAAACATTCAAAAATATGATGTGTGGTGGATTAAGATCCCAAGTGATGTTTGTCCTAGCAGGTTGACTTGGTTTGTGTATCCTCATGCCAGCATTATGATCATCCTTGTGCCAATTTTTTTCCTTTTTTTTTTTTTTGATTGTTTAAATTCCCAAGACACGTCTTTTTTCCAGTCCTAGCAGGTTCATTTGGTTTGTGTGTGATCCTCAGCTGTGGGCTTTCATAATTAAAAACCACCATATTTTAGGCTGATCCTCCTGTGCTAATTTTTCCTTTTTTATTGTTAATTGTTTAAAGAAATCACTTCTCATTTTCAAGCTGCAGGGCAGAGGGTTATTGGAGAGCCAATAGCTGCTGGGTTAGCCCTCGATGATTCTAGGATTTGGGATCCTGACTTCATCACTGCAGCAAAGCAAGAACCTACACTCCTTTCATTTTTCTTTGTTTCTGTTTTCGTTTTGTTTTTGACCCTTTGGATACGTTCTGATGGCATTAAACTATTCAAACATTATGATCTCTCATATTTTAGGTATGTCATGAGTCCTCCCATAAGGGCATCTGGACACGACAAGGCCCTTCAAGCTGCCCTTTCGACAGGAATTTTACAGGTTTCTACCTCATTATGAGATAATCTAATGCAATAATAACAGCTGGAACATTAAAGACCTAAGTGGAGCTTATGATTTAATATAAGATTTCTGACAGGCTGCCAGGAAGAACATTGGTGTTTCTTTTTATCAATTACTTAGGATATAGTAACAATTGTCCAAAGATGCTGTCTCCATAATGCTGTCTTATAATTATGTGACTACATACCCCCATACTCCCAAACACTTCGTTTCAATCTGTCAGATTGCTGAGACTGACCTTAATATATTGCTTTTATGGAGATCGTTGTATTTGTTTCTCAGAATACTTTAACGTTTTTACAGCTTGTAGGAACCGATCACTGTTCCTTCAATTCTACACAGAAAGCTCTAGGGATTGATGATTTCCGAAAAATTCCAAATGGTGTCAATGGTAATGATCAAAATTGGGACTTGACTTTTCTTGAGTTATATGAACTGCTCTGAGTAATTATGTGGGGCCAACCTATGCTGTTCTACTTTCTAATTCTTCTATATTCGGTAATGGAAATCTCTAGGTATTGAGGAGAGAATGCATTTGGTATGGGATATAATGGTGGTAAGCAGCAATAGATTTATTGCTTGTGCCCTCGTATAAATAGCTCCACATAGAAGCTGCTCTAGAAAGGTTCATTTTCTCTGACTCTTGCTATGCAGGAATCTGGCCAAATTTCTGTCACTGATTATGTTCGGATAACAAGCACAGAATGGTATGCTGCTTCTCTGGCTGTATAGATTATGCAACATCCCTTGATAAATTTTTCTTTGTTGCTTTTAGATAAGAAAAACTGGAGGTGCATTTTGTGTTTTATGGTCTAAATCTCCTTTAAGCGGCCAGAGGCCCAGGAGTAAGTCAAATTGATCTCACTATCTGCAATATTTTCAGTGCCAGAATCTTCAAGATATATCCGAGAAAAGGAGCGATTCTTCCTGGTTCTGATGCGGATATAATCATACTCAACCCGAACTCAAGTGTGGAAATAACTGCGAAGTCCCATCACTTCAGATCAGATACAAATGTCTATGAGGGCAGGAGAGGAAAGGTAGTCTTTTTATGTATGATCTAGTTGATCTGTAAATTAACGAGCTGTAAAATAGGTAGCAACTATAGTAAGAGAAAGACCTGTTTTCCCTTTGAGATTCAATGCTTCTTTATTTGCACATATGATTTGAAAAACACCAACTCCCGAAAGTCTAGGTACAGGGGTGCAACCATAAACATGTCCTGTGACTTAATGCCAGACATATGTCCTCTTGATATGTTATTGGAACTTTGAAACAAACGTTGATTGTAAATTCTTTATTGAGTTTATAGATGACTTTCAGACGATATGGATGATATTGTCACATTCGTAGACATTTGACAAGAAAATTTGAGAACCTTGTTAGGCTAGAAAAGTGTTCATGTCAAAGTAAGTCCAATTGAGTTGAATCTTGTTGTGACTCAGTCCTCAATTTGGCATTTTATGTTTGGCTTTGAAAATCATACTGTGTTCTCTCAGGGAAAGGTTGAAGTAACAATTGCTGGAGGAAGAATCGTCTGGGAAAATGATGAACTGAAGGTTGCTCCTGGTTCTGGGAAGTATGTGGAAATGCAACCATTCAGTTATCTGTTTAACGGAATTGACAAATTAGATGCCAAATACCTGTCTTCCCTCAAAGCTCCAGTAAAGCGCATTAAATCGGCTTAGAGACCAATTGCTATCACTTGTACTCTCTTATTCTACATGAACATATGAATACCTGATCCTCAAGTATGTATGGCCTTGAGGTTGTAGAAAAGAGAAATAAACGAGCTCATGCTACTGCTGTCATCACCCTCACTCTGTAAATATATATGAATTCGTCAATGGATGTCAATCAATGGAACTCTAGTGTTTTGTTGTTATGTTAACACTGATTTCATTTGTGTTTTGCTGGACTTTTAGAGCTAAAACCTATTGAAAGTCAGAAGATTACATAGCAAATAGCATGTGTAGCAAACTTCAATATATCACAGAATCTATAGGCCAAAAATAAAGGAAGAGGAAGATTAGATAAGCTCTGCTCAACTAAGTCTCCATTGATGAAATGTCATCCACAAATTTACAGCACAGAATTCAATTGTAAAATGTTGCAAGATGATTGAAAATGAGTAGAAGCTTGGGTTCCTCAAAAGATCAAGGCTTGATACAGCAATTGATGTAGGTCAGAATCTTCCTTTTCCTCTGCAAGGCAATGAAAATAGAATGTTTAGAAAGAAGAATGCAAGGGTTCCATCTTCCTCCTTCTGTGAGTTGTTTGATAGGAACCACTATATGTTTTACACTTTGCACTATAAATTACCACGTTTTATTCACAAACTATTTATCTCTTACACATTGCATCCTCGGTCTATTTTTTCGGTCAAATTAAATAGAAATTGAGTTTTTTTTTTTAAATAGGAAATGTTACTCTTAAAAAAGTCAAATAGCTGATTACATTTAAGGATATAATCATCATTTTGTTAAAAAGAAAAGAAAAGAAGAAGTCAATTTCCATTCAATTTATGTCTCAAACTTGATAGTTTAGGGTACAAAGTGCAAAATTAGTAACATTAAGACTTACCATAACCGGATCATCTTGATGATGAGCACCATTGATTAGCTCTTTTTCGTTCCCAATGCTAACTCGCTTGAAGTCGCTCAAGTTCGCCTTCTGCTGCTTCCGGTTAGCTCGAGCTCGAGAGAACACGACGGAGTAGTCGGTAGCTCCAGGTGCCTTCTGATCCCAACCTCCAAACTGAGGAACAGACATCCAACCATTTTTCTGCAAATTCAGAATATCCAAGTAGTCAACATAAATCCTCTCTAAGAAACTAATAGGACCCAAAAAACTATCAATGAGGGTCAGATTCATATTGGAATTACAAACGAATGTCTCCTTTTTAATCAATTTATGTTCCCTCGTCACAGTACATTGGTCAATATCCCCTGGTCAACTCATATTGAGATATTGAGCAATGCAAGCTCAAGAACTTTTTTTGCTCCTGAAGAATAATTAAAACATATGCAGGCTCCATATTGAGTAATTTCCGTTTCTTCCTCCACCATTAATACTTCAGAAATGAAACCAGCCGTTTTCTGGGGATAAACAGAATAAATAATTCCTTCACTAAAAAAAAGAAAAGAAAACTTTGCTGAAAAACCAGACAAAAAATAATTACTGCTTGTTGAAAAAGTATATATGCGGAAATTAGGAATTGAAAACTCGAAACAAAGGAAGAGACACTTTTGAAATTTTGACATTTAAAACTCTTCTGGGGGGCTACCTCCTCCTTCGTGTTATCCATGGTTGTGCCCAAGAGGTTGAGAACGGGATTGGCAAACGAACTTGTAAATGTTTGAGCAATATTCCACCAATAATATAGGTAGCTATTTGAGGTCAAACAGAAAGTTGCTCTGCCATATGGCATGCCTCATTTGGAAGGTGGGATCAGGGGATAGAAAATCTGATTTCCATCCATTTTCGATGCATCATGGAAACGGTGACTACAGCAGGATTGACGCGATTTCAGTTGGAAACTGCTGGTGGGTACTTCATATCAGAGAGAGGGAGAGATCTTCGGCCAAAAAATATGCCTGTCCATCGGAATGCATGAGGTCTGTTGGAGGTATGTCGGTCCTGTGGGTTTCAGTTGTGGTTATTATAGCAGGGTTGAACCTCGTAACGATCAGAAAAGACCAAATATAAGAGAAGGGAGAGAGTAATCCATTGAAAAGAGTAGATCAATCTCCAGCTAGAATCTACTAATTACGTTTGAATACAGCCATGCTCTCGTGGAAAGTCAACATCTGTTCTCCCTTAGACTGAGACGTGCATCTTTAAATTAAGGGATAAATAAACTTTTTATTTGTCAACTATCCGTTCTTTGACATGTTACACTCTAAACTACTAATTTTGACATATTATACTCTCCAACTATCAATATTAAACATATTGCACTATACATTACCCACTCTGACACTTTGCACTCTTCATCCGACAATAATACTCTTATGAACTTAATAAATCGACAATAATATCTTAAATATATGAAAAGTGGGTAAATGGCAATTATCGTCATTTTAGTCCTAAATTTTGACACGTAAAAGCTAGTAGTTTAGCATGTGTCCTAAATTTTGACACGTAAAAGCTATAGTTTAGCATGCAATGTGTTGAAGCCAGGTAATTGACAGGTAAAAATTGTATTTATCTCTTAACTTAAAAGCATTCCCTTAAAAGTAAATCATAAACAGATCGATATACTTGGTGGAAAAAATGTGAGAAAAATGATAGCTAGTTTAAAATGTAAAGTATCACAACCTCCATTCATTGGTCATTGAAGGCATCTCAAAAATGTTAGATCAAAATATAGCTTTTAATTAAGCTCCGAATTAGTGGATGATGCCAAAAGGACTGGAGATGTCATAAATAAAAAGGAAGAGACTTATAGAATGTCATAAGTAATTAGAGCTTTTGTACATTTTCATTAATCAATAAACAAGATAAAAAGAATGGTGCAAAGTGTATTTATCCCTTATTAATTTATTTTTTTATGTTTTGGACATATATATTTTTATGTTTCCATAGCTCACAAGTTATATATAAGTTGTCTTCATCCACCGCTCTAATCTTTCTGTTTTTTCCCTTTGTTCCTGACTTTTCTTTTTTCTTTTTCTATGCAAAAATTTCTTTACTTGCTTGCAAATTAGTGCAAACAAAACATATAATCTGCAATCATTTAGTCTTTTTTTTTCCCCTCATCTTTAAAGGGTCATATTATATATTTTTAAAGATGGAGGAATTAATGTATAATACGGCATACATGTAGTGGCAGAAGTAGAACTCAAGTCGAGAGAGGCAAACTCCTAAGACGAAAATAACAAAATATGCTTTTCCTATATAATATAAAAAGTGTCTTAGAGTTAATTAAAATATTAATATAATCTTGTTGTGGCAATGTCAAATGTTTGCGATATTTTACAGAAAACATTACAAGATGCGTATAAATTTAGAAGGAAAAAGTATATAAATGTTCCTCTCAATATAATAGATTACAAGTTTTGCCTTCCTTCGTTCTTTAGGGATTTATTAATTTTTAATTTTTTATATTTTAAATTTTAAATTTTCATCAATCTTGTCTCTTCGTCGTGGTTTGTAAAAACCCACCTGTTGTCTATTTTGAGGACTTTTCTAGATTTTACTTTTTGTTCAAAACTGTTGTATTATAATTGAACTAGTTATTTGCGATGAAGGAATTATAATATGATGATTTTTCTGCACTCCATTAATTACTCCAATGTTATACGTTTACCTGGCTCTCAAACCAGCGCTTTCTTTCAAATTGAAATATTTAAATATAAATGGAATCCTTAATTAATCAATTATATCACAAATTTAAATCATTTTATATTTATCTTTGGCTTTTGCCAATTATAATCAAATTGCCTAAAACTTTTGCCCTTCTCAAAAAGACCGACCAATTCTTACTGGAGAAGGTTCATTTATTAATTTCTTTAATAATAAATAATAACTAAATCGAAAATATTATTGTTTTTTCAATGCCGTACACAGCCATTCAATTGGGAAATACAGTAAAATATATATATATATATAGGGGCTAATCCCAATAGATCGGCTCTGTATTTAAGTTCCATAACTACAAGAATTTCTAGAGCTAGTTAGCAGAAGTAAAACAAAAACAAAAAACAAAAACGGGTGGAAAATATGTGAAAAAACTTATGCTGGCCGTGGTATTCTTGGCCCTGCAGCTCATTATACTTGAAGTGCAAGCTGATGCCGCCCTTACTCGTTCCGTGTCTGATCTTGATCTCCCTGCGGCCTCTTCTTCACGTCCCATGCTCAACGGAGGTGATCAGGCAAGCTCTCGAGCGGAAGTTCACAGTACTGTTCATGAGCTGCCGCATAGCGCCTCTTGCCTTGACAAGAATTGTTACAAACCGTGGAAACCTCACGGCAGGATTCGTGGTGCAAATTGTTTATTTGATTGTTACGAAAAGCATATATATCAACGAACCAAATTGAGACGTACGTACGTCTTCGACAAATTCCAAAACGAAAGGTAATGCGATCCAAACTACGTACGTACTCTCTTTCTCTTCATGGACATGCATGAATGCACACATGCACGCACGCAAATTATATACATAGCACGTCACATGTTGATTACTAAAGTAATTATAAACAAAATTTTAAGATATAAAAGAAAAAAATTGAGAACAAAACACAAGAAGGAGAGACACCACGTAAGAGATCAGCTACTTACGGGTTTGGATTCAATATTAATGTTAAAGTGTTAATGTGTTTCATAGCAGCTCTCATTGAGCTAAAACAGTAATGAATGAAATTATTATCAATGCTTTAGATTGAATTAGTTAGTGTGTTTTGACTTAAAAGTGGTTTAACACTTTTCTAATATATATATATTTTTTTTAAGTCGACCTCAACCATTGATTTCATTCGTTAACGTGTTGGTTCAATAGGACACATTAAGACCTTACAAGTGGGTATAGTGCGATTGAGGGGCAAACTAATAATATATTATTAAAAAAACTATTTATATTTTATAGGTTCATATATTAAATAAACATGTAAAAGAAAAATACTTTATAAAGAAAAGAAAAAAAACTAATGGAATATATATAAAATTTAATCACTAATTTTTCCTCTATAAAATTTGAAAAATAATAGAAAATATATGTTTTCCAACAAGCTTCATATATAGGCAGATAACCCAAGGTACGTGAAAGCCAGGGGTGAGGCAATATTTCGACATTAAACGGAATTTCCATTCCAACAATTTAGTTTCCGTTTCAGCATGTACCGAATCGGAATGCTTTTTCACATTTTTTGGAATCAGAATTGGTTTTTCCTCTTAGTTCTGCCACTGCATGGGAGGTGAGTCTACACGGAACTCACGCGTTTGATAATGATTTAAGTCGTGGGGAACATTTTAATTTCTATCTATCTAGTATTTTCATTTTGAGAAATATACTATTTTCGCCTTTCAATAATTGAGGTTTTAATACTTTGCACCCCATCCTATTGATTTTGCTATTTTCCCATTAACCATTAGTTGTGTACAATTTACACCCTCTATATTAATTTGGACATAAATTGATATATCTGTGTGGGGTTAAAGAGGTCATTTCACAGATAAAAATGATAAATTTATATCCAAATTAACGGTAAAGGGTGCAAAGTGTATACAGTCGGTAGGTCATGGATGAATGTAAGGAAATTGATAGTTTAGAATGTAAATTAACGCTTTGTCTTTTTAGACATTAATTTCTCCACGCTCCTTGCTGTCTGACTACATAAATTGATAACACTCCTTGTAGTCTTTGGGTTGTGTTCATGGTGTCAGGGAGAGTAATTAAGAAGGCATTATACCAGATGTTTAGATCTTGAAGATGGTGTAGCATGAGACTCCTCATGTCTTTGTATATAATTCTAGTGATTAAATATCTTCCCATACTCTTTAAGGGAAGTCTGCATCTTTTATATTTTATCCTCGGACATTTTTGTTTTTGTTTTTTTCAAAGCAATAACTTTTGGAATAAACCATAAACATGCATAGTTGTGGTTTTTTTTTTCCTATTTTCAAAATATTCTTTTTCTTATTATTTTTTTGACTGATGAAAACATACTGATTATTGAAGATAAAATAGGTGTAATCGAATGGCTGTAATAGATAATTAATGGAAGGCACTTTGTGCAATACTCCTCCGTAGCCTCAGGGCAATTCCAAGGGATCCTACTCAAAACCTAACATTATCATTTCACGTAAACAATACATGATCTTTTCCACACTTGAAAAGACAAATTTGACCAACTCGATTCTAAGTAGTGAGTCATCTTTTCTTTTCTTTTTTTTTTTAAGAAAAAAAACAATTAACTACATATTAATTTTTTATTCTACGAATTTTTAGAAAGATTATAAAAAATTAAAAAAATTCAGATGAGAATAAAATTATCTTTTCACGTAAGAAAATTCAGTTTTTTGGTGAGATATTAACTTCATATTAATTTTTTTTATCAAGTAGCTAGAGTCATTTCTTTTGGTTTCGGATGTCTCTTCGGAATTTGTAAAAAGACCGCACCCTGGCCTGTTGTTCTGTTTGATGAGACGTTCTGTTTGATTTGTTGCTCTCAAGTACCCAACATTTCTTTCGAATTAATGTTTTAATATAAATGAAGTCTTTAATTAATTAATTAATCTAATAATTTGTGAATTTTTGGATGATTAATTCTTCATTCAAATATATGGCTTCTGTGCATGCCAAGAATCAAGTACTAATTATTTTTATAGCATATATATAGAACTTTTGTGAAACTTTTGACCTTGGCAAAAAGGCGTAAATATTGCCAGCTTGTTCGACCAATTCCTACTGGACAATAATTAGATTCATTTCTTTAAGCATAAATCAAATATCGATCGGACATATATATATAGTGAATATAGGGTAATTAAGTTCCAATTGCAAGAATTTCTGGAGCATAAGGAAAAAAAATGGGTGGAAAATATGTGAAAAAAGTTCTGTTGGCCGTGGTGTTCTTGGCCGGCCTGCAGGTCATTGTAATTGAAGTGCAAGCTGATGCCGCCCTTACTCATACCGTGTCTGATCATAGTGATCTCCCTGCGGCCTTTTCTTCATTTCCCAAGCCCATCGTCGGTCTTTGTGATCCGGCAAGCTCTCAAGCAGCAATTGACTCCAGGAGTAAGCCGCCGCGCTCGCATAGCCATTCTTGCCTTAGTATCACGAAGAGAAAATGTAAAGACAAGCCGAAGGGGCTTGAACGAGACGAGTGTGTTATTTCTACCTTTTGCCACTGCATTTACGAAGATCCAATACATGCCGAAAGTCTTCAAAAAGTTTACCACATTATGATAAGTTGTGTCAATAATTGTTACGCACCGTTGAAATTACATCTCCGCGGCAAGACCCGTGGTGCATATTGTTTATATGTTTGTTACGAAAAGTACATCAACAAGCCAAATTGAGACGATAAGCTTCGACATGTACTACAGAGATCAAGTTCCAAAAGAAAGGTTAATTCCCATGACCACGTGATCTCTTTCTCTTCGTGAAAGTGCATGGATGCACACACGTACGCAAGAAGAAGAAGAAATCCTTATCCAGTATAATTATATTATATATACCATACACATGTTAATTGTTTTGAGCAATTTCGTTAACTATGTGCATGCTCTAATATTGAACTTGATTTTGTATTTGTAGTTAGACTATCAAAAATATTCCGGTGAATATTGCAACCTAGAGGTACAAATCTTTAACCTTTCGAGCTTGATTGGCTAGGATTGTAGTTTTTTTTTTTTTTTTTTTTTTTTTTTGTTGTGATTGAATTGGTAATTGGATGGGTAATTGATTAGGTTTAGGGCATATATTGTGATTGATTGTTATAAAACTGATTGGGTAATATTGCTTTGTAAACATCTTATGAAGCAAAGGTTTGTACGTAGAGTTTGGGTGGATTACGTGATTGTTCGAGTGTTCTGTACTCTGTTTGCCTGCGATAAGTTCGAACAAGGTTCGAACGTATTACATATTTGAACCTTTAAAAACTTGTTCGGACGTATTGTAGGCAAAAATCAATAACATCAATATGTTGTATGTTTATTGTCTTTCATAATGCAAAAACACCCTTGAGCCCTTTTAAGAGTTATGCGTGATTGAATGAGATTGTTGGTATTTTTTACTATATTTTTTGCAGGAGGAAATGGACATACACACAATAACGTCAAAAGGAACGAGCAGGCGCTAGCTAGATGCATTTAAGAACAACAAAGAGAAGAGACAGAAAACGGATAAAAGAATAAATGGACTGTTTCATGATGCAAATACAATCCTGCCGTAGATTATAGATTTTCGTTCGTGTTTTAGTTCGTAGTATGTCTTAGACTTTTTAATTTTTTGCTTCAGTGCCAGTTTTATATGATTTTAATGTAAAATGATTATTTGTAATATATTCTGTGTTTTTAGAGTTTATTTGCAATTTATATTTGGTTAATTATTCAAATTACGAAAATGTCGTTGATTATACATTAACACAATTCGAATAAAGACAAGAGAAGTTGGAACACCAATTTGATCTAGGAACAAATGAATGTGTTCCAACACAAGACACTATTCGAACAAGTCCGAAGAACTAATATTCTAAACAACGTTTGAATAAGAAATAGAGGTTGCTCAGATCCAATACTAATTGTTGGTATTTATGTTCGAACGAGTTCAAACATTATTTATCGCTCTTGTTAGAGTAAAGAGTGTTCGAACAATTTGAATGAAGACGAATTATATTTTGTCCCTTTTTAAAAGAATTGTTCGAACTCAGTTGAAACGGTTCGAACATAGATTTTTTAGGGCGAATTTGGAGCGGATAGATAATCTGGAACGTTCTTTTGGGTTGAAACATCTAGTTTCAAAAAAAAAAAAACAAATAAAAAAAATTTGGGAACCAAGAAAATTTCATCCCTAAAGAGTTTTCGAGACAAAGTTACTGATACGACTTAAGGGTAAGAAAACATTCCGATCAAAATTGAAATTTCGGGTTATTCTGATTCCGGCACATATCGAAATAGGAATCAGAATGTATTTTTTGCATTTTTCAGAATTGAAATCGGAACTGAAAATTTCGATTCTGATTTTTTTAATTATTTTTTAAAAATATAGCTCAAGACTTTGTAATTTTACTTAAGATTTTGGGTAAAAGTTTATTTTATTTTAGATAGAGTTAAAATCTTGTAATTTTAAAAAAAAGGCTCACAGCTTTTTTTTTATGCCCATAATTTATGAATGTTGCAATTTTATTTTAGATGAATTTTTATTTTAAATTTTGGATGAATATTTATTTTACCTGTTATTTATTGTTAATCATAATGTATAACAAAAAAATTTGTACAAAATTCTGACCCAAAATGCCTAATGGGCTTATTAAGATCCAAAAACATCTAACCAAAAAAGCCTACATAATGAAACCGAAATTTCTGGTTCCAATTTTGAAAATTCTTATTATGTTCCAGTTCCATTCCAAAACAATACTGGAATGGAATCGAAACCAAATATTTAATTCCAATGAGTATTGAAACCGGAACAGGTTATTCCGATTCCATCCGTTTCGGTACTCGCCCTCAATACGACCAAATAAAAATCTTCATAATTGTAACTTTTTGGGACCAGTTTTTTTGTCTTGAAAAGCCAATATTGTTGCAGTGAGTTTACTTAACTTGCCTCACTCTTTGGGCTTGTAGTTAGAGACAAAGTCAAGGGGTTGACTTTCTAGTTATTTATATATGTGAGGAAAGTCATAGTTAACACAATAAATAAGAGTAAAAATCAAATTAGTACCCGCTATTTCAAAATAGCGATTTATTATTCTTAACTTTTGAATATCATCAATTCACGCCTCCCGTCCAAATAAGGTGTTAAGTTAGACCAAAAAATATAAAAAATGACCAAAATGCCCCTCCAAGATAAAATTACTAAAAATTTTAAAAAATTCATTAAAAATAAAAATTAATATTTTTTTTGAATAAAACTATTGAAACTCTATTTCAATAATCTATTTATTTAATTAGTTTTTTTAAAATTTAGTCTTGGATGAGCATTTCGGTCATTTTTTATGATTTTCCGTTTGACTTAAAGCCTAATTTAGACTGGCATGAATTTATGATTTTCAAAATTTAAGGGTCTCAAATCTATTTTTTAATAGTTACGAGTACTAATTTGATTTTTACTCATACTTACGGGACTAACTATGACTTTACCCCTTATATCTATCTTTGAGACTATATACTTTTTCAAAAAAAAAAAAAAAGACAGAATTGCTTTAAAAAGTAGACCAAACTTTCTAATAGCTCACGACTCACATTAAAGATAAATTCCATAATCATGATCCAGAAAAATACTCTGTAAATTGACTTTCTTATTTGAAATGTTACTTAAATTTGCGGGGGAAGGTAATCCTGTAAATAAATTAGTCCATAGAGGATAGGTTTGTCCGATTAGTTTTATTGTGGGTCGTGGGCAGTTTATTTATAAAAACCTTCGAAAAAAATCCTAAATTGGTTCTCTTCGGGTTGAAGAGGAATTATCGCGAAAGAGTCACTTTCCCCATAT
This sequence comes from Morella rubra, assembly GCA_003952965.2. Taxonomy (NCBI): domain Eukaryota; kingdom Viridiplantae; phylum Streptophyta; class Magnoliopsida; order Fagales; family Myricaceae; genus Morella; species Morella rubra. The sequence continues at coordinate 33,479,250 of CM025849.1, forward strand.
TTTCTCGCCTTCCAAACAAGTCAGCCCGTTAAATCGAACATGGCCACCATCAGCCTGCGAAAGGCGAACACGCGGCTGCCGCCGGAGGTGAACCGCGTGCTGTACGTGCGGAATCTGCCGTTCAACATATCGAGCGAGGAGATGTACGATATCTTCGGGAAATACGGGGCGATAAGGCAGATAAGGGTTGGGACGAGCAAGGACACGCGCGGCACGGCCTTCGTGGTTTACGAGGACATCTATGACGCCAAGACCGCCGTGGACCACCTCTCCGGCTTCAACGTGGCTAACAGGTACCTCATCGTGCTCTACTACCAGCAGGCCAAGATGAGCAAGAAGTTCGACCACAAGAAGAAGGAGGATGAGATAACAAAGCTCCAGGAGAAGTACGGTCTCTCCAAAGATAAGTGATAGCCATTACATAGAAGATTCGCTAATCTTAGCGCCTAGTGGAATGTTTTCCGACAACGTTGTATTTTGGCACTCTAATTCTGGGGTTTGTTTCTGTATTTTCTGTTTGGGTAATTATTTTTGAAGTTTTAAACCGATAGTATATGGCCATGATCGTTGTAGTTGTTACTTTACTGTTTGTTTGTTTGATTTGCGCGCGATTCATCGAGTTTATGGTATGCGACGCCTGTAAGAAGTGCTAAACTATGACTTTTCAGTTTTCCTTTTCCTATCTTCAATTCAATTAGGGGAACTTTTTCATGAAGTTTATCTGGAGGAATGAATCAATTGCAGCGATGATTAGAGGCTATATCAGATGAATCTTATAATTATGTTTCGAGTATACAGTAAAGTTTTACCATTTAGGGGCAAAGAATAGTACACAGGTTTCGCATTTTGCGATGGGTCTTGCTACGCACGAAGTTGTTGGCATCAAGAAGAATCTATAAATTTGCTGTAGGACAAAGGACTATGACTATTAGCTGATAGGAGTACAAAAACTTGTGTAGGGCTTAGGTTGAGCCAAGGCTAGGATTTTGGTGTGAAAAGGTTGGAAAACTAGGGCATATATTTTCTCATGGGACAGGGGAATGATATTTGGAGATGAAACAGCGAGGAAAAGTTAGCTCTCTCCACAAAGAGAGCTGTATATTCGTAGAAAAGGAGAAGAGGCTTTTCTTTTATTATATTAGTGGGGCGCGTTGGCTGTTCTTATGTTGCTATCAGCAATTGAATAATCATGTTTTTGTGTTTTGAGGTTGTTTGAGAGTTCCTTGATTGGGGGTATTTTGGACCTGTTGCGGATTGGATTCTATGGGATGAAATAGATTCAAAGTCAGATCTAATGTTTGCTAAAATTTGCTACAATGTTGATGCAAAATGGGGGGAAAAAAAGGAAAGAAAGAAAGGAGGAGACAAAGCTAAAGTTACACTTAGTTTTCCCGTGTGTCGTTATTAGGGTATCCTTTGCATCATATTGGAGGCAAAGATTGCGTCAGATAAAGCTTGAAGCCCCTGTACGGCTGGTGGCTGGAAAGGGGGTGGGCGGACAGGAGGAGGCTGAGCTCCTCCAGTCGCTTAGGTGGGGTTGCTGTGACGGAGGGGAGTGGTCAGGCGCAAATGGGAGGGAAGTCTAGAGAAAGGTAGGACATTTCGAAAAAAGCTTTTGATTTATTTCTGAAACTGCTGACAAACGGTGTGCTAATGTTTTCTGGCTGTTGTTAGTTTTAACCCGATATGAAAGATAAAAAGAGTCTTTCTGAGAGAGAGAGACATAAGCTCCACGAAGAATCACTTCAAAAGAGAGAAGATAGCATGACGAGTTGTTTACTAGTTTAGCTTGCTTTGCTTAGTTTACATTGGTTGCTTAACTTTCCTTTTCCATCCAGTCTGATTTGAAATTGTCAGTAATTAGTTGTTCTCCCTTTCCTTTCAAAGTGTGAAATCATGGAAAAGTAATGGCAATGTAGCAGGAGACCTGAGCAATCTCTAAAGATCCGAAACTGTCTTTCCGGTGTTGGTTTTATATTAAGGTTCCTTAGAATTAGGGAGAAATTCTGCTTCCACTTCTGAGAAACTTCAGGAAGATCCATTAAATGACTATTTAGTCATGTGCTAGAAATATAGGGGGGAAAGCCAAAAAATGAATGGATGAGGAGTGGTTAGATATTGGTCATACTGGGGCGGTTTCTGGCTATTGGTTATCTGGCTTATAGTTTGTCACAAGTATAAGCTGCTGAGCTCTTCTTTATCCTGATTGAATTGAGTGGGGTTTTTGCCAAGGGAAAGATAAGCTTGTTGCAGCTTGCAGTGTGAAATGTATTACTCCGATGACCGTCTGAACTCAATTTTGTGTTCTGGGGCAAGTGTAAGGTTTTTATGGGGGCGTTTGTTTCCCAAAATTTTGACACCCTAAAATTTCGGGTCAGATTAAAAAATTATAAAATAATTTTTTTTTTTACTCAAATCATTCTTTTTCATTATAATATTCATTAAAATTTTTTCTCTTTTTACTTTTTCACTAACTTTTATAAAATATCTTCACTTTTACACTAGCTCCAATACTCCAAAATTTTCACCACTCTAAAATTTCCACAAACAAATATCATGTATCTTGTGGAAGAATTTTTTTTTTTCTCCTCTGAAAATTCATTAAAGAGGAAAAGAAACAACTACGAAGGGAGATTGTCACAAGTGACAATCAATTCAGGAATGCTAGAAAGAGGAAAATAACCAGAAATATTAAACTTAGCAACCCATTTAGCTAACAAATGAGCTTGTCCAGACAACAGACCAACAAGAATGCTCGCTAGACTTCTTCCGGAGGGCATCAATCAACGCCTCAATCGTCCAGCTGGGAGGGGAAGAATGGTTGATCAGGTCATTGCAAAGAAGCTGCGAGTAGGATTCGAACATCTTCTCCGGACAATTGTTTTCCAAAGCTAACTCGACTGCTCTAACTGCAGCCATAGTTCCACCAGCCAAGGGTCCGTAGCAGAACGCATATACAGTACAAAGGGAACTAGAGGAAGTCTCAGCAAGAGACTGTTAGGAACGAGCCATCGCAAAGAACGGGGACATCGAAAATAATTTTTAACCAGCCAGGATCAAAGGGTTCCCACTTTAAGCATCTATCTGCTCGGAAAGATGACTTTCACGACGAAGTTTGTTGCGGGCGGACCATAATTCATCCCATACAAGAGCTGCGTTGATAACGAAAATAGAGATGATTATTATGCCTCACGTTTTCTTCTTGCCTCATTATTTTGATTTCGGTACCTTTCCCATCTAACCAACAGCTCTTATGAGAGTTTTTTTTTTTTTTTTTTTAAGTCTTAGCTCTAATTAAGATTAGGGAAGTTTGAAAACTTCAACTACATGTTTTAAGGGGTATGTCAGACCCTTCGAAAAAGCGATAAATCAATTAGCAAAAGAGTCTAGCGCGCTTACAAACTCAAAAAGGAAAAAATTCTAGAGAGATAGGTGGGTAACTTTACACAGACCCCTACGAGAGTTGGTTTAACTGAGCTAACGACAACAGAATATTTTCATTATGTTAATGGAACAACACTAAAGTTACTGAGCAAGCTAAATCTCGACTCTCAGATTGCTCGTAACTTCAAACTGCCAAACTATGTAATGTGCCCCTTTAAAAGTCCAGTATAATAAAAGATTTTGAAACTTATTTTTAAGGATAAAATCATTTTTGGTCTTCGAGTTTTACATCGATTTAAAAATCGGTCCTTATGTTCCACTTATAGTCAAACCGCCAGAGATCAACGAAAAATACAGTCAGCAATGCACTGTTCATTCCATTAACGGTCAAATGATCAGATCAACAAAAAAATACAATTAGTGATCCAGTAGAGCTAATTTTATTTTATTTTATTTTTGATAAAAACTCATAGAGTGAATGTTGGAGTTTCTTGAAATTGAAGGACCTATTTTTAAATAGTATAAAATTCAAAGATCAAAATGATTTTACCCTTAATCAGTGGTCTATAATTGATTGATTTATTTGATTATGTTTGGCCATTTAGTGAATGAAAGGCACCTTATTTATTTTAGGCACACAAATGAACTCAATGACAAAAAAAATATCTCAATCACCTTATTTTGTTTGGCATAAGAACAAGGACACTAACGTTAATTAAGAAAGTGTTTGTTTGTCAAAATTTTAAAAAATATTTTTGAAATTTTAAGAATTTTTATTTTATTAAAATTTATAAAAAATAAAATATATATATATATTAAAAGTTAAAAATTTTAAAAATATATTTATTG
>CM025849.1:33484482-33522561 GCA_003952965.2 Morella rubra
CCCTCATGGGTTGCGGCTTTTGGCTCTCTACTCTCCACCTCAATCAATTCGAGGTCTGTTCTAAAGATTTATCACGAGCACCCTTTGCATATCAGTCTACTGAGTTGTCTTGGATTTGATAGAACTCATGGAAAGACAATAGAAGGAAAAGGTACGATGGGATGGGAATCATGGGATAATGGATAGGGGTTCACGGAGAGAGACACCATGAAAGTTGGGAAGAAAATGTATTCCATCTACGGTAAGGATTTTGGACCAAAAAAAAAATATTTTGATAATGATGCAAGCACAAAGTTAATAAAATTATTTATAGTGATAACTGAAATTAACCACCTAGTAAAAAAAGAAAAAGAAAGGGAAAATCAAACTCTTCTCTCTCTGACTCTCGGAGTCGGAATAAAATATGGTAAACCTAAAACCTAACCGACCAAGGAAGCCACAAAATTTCCACTCTCTCTCTCTCTTTCTATCTCTCCCAACCCCCCTCTGTGCAGTGGAATGCTTAAGCTTGTGGGCCAAAGAAGGGAGGGTTCCTTCGATAAATGCTCTCTCTCCTACACAACGGCTCAGTCCCCTCTCTTCTGTTCATGTCTTCAATCGACGCCTCTCTCTCTTCTGCTCCTTCAGGGTCTCTTCATAAAACCCTATTAGACTTTGTCCCCTTTGCTCTCGTTTCCTCTTCTATACAAAACCTCTCTTCTCTGAAATCGGAGTCTTATTTGACGGTTCCGGGTTCGGCTATTTGGTCTTCTGCTAAACACAATGAGTGGTTCTAAGGTAGATTTTATTTGTCTTTTGCTTAAGAGAAACTGAACTTAATGTGGGTTTTGGTTTATGGGTGGTGTTGTTCGTTGGGTTTGCTTCAAAAATAGAAGTTTTGATTATCCGTGGTTTCGTTTATTATATTTGTTCGGATAAAAGTTGAGTTTTTGCCATGTTTGAATTGTGGATTAGCTTATAATGGGAGGAAACTAGATGGGTTTCTGAGGTTTTGACCTTGGGAAATTTTTTAGGATTGGAAAGAGTAGGAATTTGCAAGTATCCATTGGTGGATTAGTTGTGGCCTGCATGCGAATGTGTGCGTTTGTTTGGTTTAGTTGTTGCTTGGATTGTGTTGATTGGGAAAGATTTAGAATTTGCCACTTATTTTGATTGGTTGTGAACATGCGAGTTTCCCAATTTTATCGGTCTTCTTGTTCATCATTGATTTTCTTTGCGATGGTATGATGGCACTGATGTTTCTCTGTAAGAGACAGCACTTGTTACTTATTATTATTTTACTGCTGCTTACGGTGGTTTTCTTTTACATGGGAGCTTTATTAGATGGCAGGTAATATATTAGATGTGTTTAACTATTTTTTTTTTGGGTATGATTCAAACATATATAGCTATTATTTCAATGTCTCATTTGTATGCTCTACCTGTTGGAATTTTGCTTTAGTTTGGATTTCTCGTGCTTCATTTTTTTCTTGGAATATGTTAAGTAACGAGAATGAGCAATAAGTAGATCTTGAATGCAGATTTAGTTTTCAGAATAATCTAAATCATAATTTTTCCATTATATACCCGCCCTGCAATATTGCCATGGTTAACTGGCTTCAACCCCTAAATAACTGGTAGGATGTATGGCTAAATATGTAATGCTGGGTCATGTGTTGATTTGTTATGCAACTTCTGAAACTATTATGGCTATTAATTCTGCTTGACTGTCGGATTTTTGGTGGTTTTTGTTGACTCTTGAAGGTGTTAGTATTTGGGTCATTCAGCGAGGATGAAACCAAGTCATTGCTGCTAAAGAAGTTATCAGGGGATGCTGAAAAGGCGGTGGAGAAGAACGAATTGAAATTTGGTTCAGTGAATTCTGTTAAACCTGTAGGTGGTCTTAATGGTGAATCAAGCAAACAGCTGGCTTCTCCAAAAGGCCCAAATAATGTTCTGTCCTCAGATATGCTTAAGAAGGGTGATGAACTAAAGGATGCTAAAAGATCAAATGATCATTTACCTGGAGTGCTTGGAACTCCCAAAGAAAATGGAAGTCTTGATGGTTCTACCTATGGCTCCCCTCTCATTAATGGCGTGGAAGAAGTGAACACAGATAGCATTGATTCTTCTTCACCGCATGCATCCCCGAATGAGGATGGTCCCTCAAATCAGTTTTCAAGTTTGAAATTGCATGACACAGAGCAGAATGGAGGTTTCATTGGACCATCTGCGTTTGTTGCCAAAGATGACTTCTGTAAGGCATCCAATGGGCCTGTTATATCTTATGGAAACCTTTTACCTAGAGGTTTAATCAACTCAGGGAATTTGTGCTTTCTTAATGCCACTCTACAAGCTCTCCTGTCCTGTTCTCCTTTTGTTCAGCTTCTGCAGGACTTGAGAACTCGCAACATTCCCAAGGTTTATTTTCTTCATGCTATGTGTTTGTGTTGATTTGGTCGGCCTTTAGCCCTTTACTTTGTTTTGGTGGAACTGATTAGCAATCTTGATTAAAGTTGAATTAGACAAATACAAAGCATACCATATGCTGGAGTTGTACATTTGCTGTCTATGCCATCACAATGTAGCCATCTTGCACGCATAATATGTAATCAAAATGTCGACTCTGTTCATGCCTAATCTGTGCCCATTTTGTGCTTTGATTTCTAGGTTGGCTATCCTACATTAACTGCATTTGCAGAATTCATTGCGGATTTTAGCATGCCAAATGGTTCAAGCTTAAAGAAAGATATGGCTATTCTTGAGACTGGTAGGCCTTTTAGGCCTGTCATGTTTGAAGGCGTTCTCAAAAATTTTACTCCAGATATACCAAGTAGCATCTCAGGTAGACCAAGGTATGTGCTGGTTGTATGTCAATACTTGTACCTTTGCCTTGTTTGGCACTCGATCTATGGAAGCTGGACTGGATAGAATTATCCACTTCCATTTTGGCAATACCATTCGGACTGGATAAAAAAATTTCCTTGGATGTGTCATTTCCCTTGGATGTTGTCTTATATGTGAGCCCACCAAGAGATAGTATGATTATATATGGCTGTTGGGAAGTCTATTTTCCATCAATTTAGCTAAAAGCTACAGTTGGTCAACTTGAGGGCACTTATAGAGAGGTTAAGGTTGCGACTTGAGTTTACTGTCAATGACCAACTGCTGTTCAGTTAAGCTTGCTGGTGACAATCCATTGTAATGATTATATATACGTGTTAATGTGGATAAGTATAACCTCTTATATATGGTGCACCAGTCACATACGCAGTCTTATCAGTCTAATCCAGTAAAGTTATGGAACATTTTTTATTTTAGTTTGTACGTTTTATTCCTCTCCATGTGAGTGTCAAATGCAGAAATTATGTTTTATATACGGTGCTTCTAAATACAATCCTATCCAACCTTTTATAGACAGTGAGCCAATCATTAATGTAATCTCATCAGTCCTTAAGAACATTTCAGCCGGTTGAAAATATACACGGTTACAGAGTGCTGATGTCATTTGTGTAGCATCATTAAATGACTTGGATTGTGTAATGGGATTGCTTTTATGATATATGATGGTGCAAGGACGTGGCCTGAAATGAACATGGCTATAAAATACATCATAAAAAGACAACAATTAAATGCCCTCGCTGTATGCAAAGTTCTTTTCTCCCCTCCCGTCATCTTCTTTTTTGTTGGGTATATTTCCTTGAGCAATGTATTTTATTGTAGTGAAACAAACAGAATAGCCAAATCCCTATCCATTGCGTTCTTGACCCTTTGGCAATGTGTTGGCCTGTAAATGGTGATGTGCCATGGGATATATTAATATAAAATTGTAATGGTGTTAAAATATGGGGCCTTCTCAAGGCGTGCCAATCAGATAGTCAGTGATAGTGTGCCATGAAAAATAGTAATGACTGATGTGTTGGGTGTCACGTGACTGTCTTCACACTTCCTGTGCTAGTTAGTATTCTCTCTCTGTCTTCTTCTTTTCTTTTTTGGCTTGACCATCTTTTATTTGTGAAACAACTATCCAAAATGTTGCTTCTTGTGAGTGGCTATTGCTTTTGTTATGAATATCTTATTTCCTACCGTGGTACTGTGAATATTTTATTGCTAGTAAGTTTATTTTACCGGAGAATGCCAGATTTGCAAGAGTGAGTTGAAAGGGTTTACTTGTTGGTAATCTTAGTTTTTGTTCTGCTGATTTAGGAAGTATTTGTGTGAATCCAGGGGACAAAGGGAAAGGATGCCTATAAGACTTAAACAGTTGTTTGAATAGAAGCAGAAATTGTTTAGTAACCCTGGCTTGCTTAGCATCTATTTCTGTATCATGTAGGATTTTGTACATTTTGATACTTGTGATTAGTTTAAGTTGGTCTCTGGTGTTGTATTTTTCAGGCAGGAAGATGCTCAGGAGTTTCTGAGCTTCATCATGGACCGAATGCATGATGAGTTACTTAAACTTGGGGGGCAGTCTTCAAGCATTAGTGGAAACAAATCATCTCTGGTTTCATCTGCAGAGGATGATGAATGGGAGACAGTTGGCCGAAAGAACAAATCAGCAGTGACAAGAACTCAAAGTTTTGTCCAGTCAGAACTAAGTGATATATTTGGGGGACAGCTGAGAAGTCTGGTAAAGGCTAGAGGTAGGGAAGCTATGTAATTCATGCAAGTATAGTTGCTTTTTTCTTTTCCCCTTTTGGTTTTTAATCTTTTTTCATGTTCAGGGTTGTGCTGGTTCTCTACCATTTTGACTGCTTCTAGTTTATATATGGAAATTATTTCCTGTCTTTTGTGCTTCAATTAGAAAGCCAGGATAAAACGAAAGACTATAGAGATTGTTCTATATGATATATTTCCTCTCTAGAATCCATTTGTGGGAAGTGACTGCCTAAGCCAATGCATAATCTGGTGTGCTAGATTAGCATAAAACACGTGAAATGTCTCTATATGTTATATTTCTATCTCTGTTTAGTGACTCACTCTTAGTATGTTGATCACAAAAGCGAAATGATAATAAGGTGGTTTCTTCACCACACCCCTTGTAAGGAAATATTTTTAATGACGTTTCCCTTTCTTTCTTTTTTTTTTCCTACATATGATTATTGAACATGTACATTTATGAGATGCTTTACCCTGGCAATGTACTCCACCTTCTGTGTCTATGAGGTGTGAGTTTCCTTTGGAATTCGGACTAAAATATTTTGCCCTTTTGTGAGTCCTGGTTTTTATGCATTCCTTTTTTTTTTCTTTGCATGGAGCAGGAAATAAAGCTTCTGCTACTGTTCAACCATTTCTCTTGCTGCACCTTGATATTTACCCTGAAGCCGTTCGTACTATTGAGGATGCTCTTCATTTGTTTTCGGTACCAGAATCTCTGGAGGGCTACCGAACATCAAAAACTGGGAAAACCTCCATGGGCCTTTTGGTCATTTTTTGGGTATAGGTACAATGACATAAAATGTTACATGCGTGTAACTGTATGTGCATCTACACTAACTACTATTCTCTCTCTCTCTCTCTATCAGTGATACACACAGATACTCACTAGGTGCTTTTTATGCGTTAACAGGCTGGTGTTGTGACTGCCAGCAAATCTGTTAAGATACAGACTCTTTCAAAGATATTGATATTACACCTGATGCGTTTTGGTTATGGAAGCCAAGGAAGCACAAAGTTGCATAAGCCTGTGCACTTTCCTCTTGAATTGGTGTTAGGTCGTGAACTGCTTGTTTCTTCATCAAATGAGGTGATGCTCCTATTATTATTATCATCAAACAATGTTTCCGCTGTATCCTGTTTCTTTTGGGAACAAAATTATCGCCTTCTGCCTTCCAGCATTCTGTTTTAGGAAGCGATTTCTATAATCTAGCTCCTCTGTTGGCTAAATATTGGAGTTGCGAGATAAATCATTAAGATAATTGCAGGCTAAACGGTTTTTCTCTTTCTTTTCTTTGTACAGAGTCGAAGATACGAACTTGTAGCTACTGTAACTCATCATGGGAGGGAGCCATCAAAGGGGCATTATACAGCTGATGCTCGCTATCCCAGCCGTCAATGGCTAAGGTTTGATGATGCCTCCGTCAGTGCCATTGGTGCAAGTAAGGTGTTGCATGACCAGGCATATGTCCTCTTCTACAAACAAGTATGGTAGGGTAACCGAGGAGTTTAATACTCATCCCTTTCCTTTTGAGAGGTCCTTCTCGTTAGTGTAATTTGTTGGAGAGGTTTGACATTTTACTACTGATCAGCAAGACAGGCCCCGAAAGGATGAGGGCCTTTTTGGTGAGGGCTGGGGAGTGCTTTGGATGTTTCCTCTATGAGGGTGGTTGAAGTGGTAATAGTTGTAACTATTCTTTTCTCTTGTAATCGTGTCATGCAGTTTTGGAGTCGTTGTAATGAACATGTGTTGAAATTATACCATATGGCTAAATTTACTAAATTCTTTTGAGAGGTCCTTCTCGTTAGTGTAATTTGTTGAGAGGTTTGACATTTTACTACTGATCCAAGACAGGCCCCGAAAGGATCCTAATCTTGTAACTATTCTTTTCTCTTGTAATCGTGTCATGCAGTTTTGGAGTCGTTGTAATGAACATGTGTTGAAATTATTACCATATGGCTAAATTTACTAAATTCTTAATATTATTAAGTCTCATTGTTCTCATCAAGATGGCCGTGCCTCCCCTGATATTTTTTATGTACCAAAGGTCTAGTGTTTCTTGAGTTAAAAAAAAGTTACAAATTAATCTTGGTAAAATTTCTGTTAAAAAACTTCACATCTCTGTATCCTATGCTGAACCACAGTGTTAGTGTAGTAAAACCTAGTTAATTTTAATTTAGCTAATTTGAAATCTGACTAATGTAACCGATTACGAATCAATGACTAATTTGTAACTTATACTAGTGGGATTGTGGATGTATTTATGTTCTTTTTTTTTGGAAAATTCTGACTTATATTATATAAACAAACAAAGTATAAATACAATCTAGTGGGCCAAAAACCCTGCATTTTTCTAGCTGGATTGCTGAGGGTATTTGGATACTGGAGTGCCATCTAGTCGGAACGACAAATTCCCCGCATTTTTCCTTGGACACTGACGTGCGGAACTTGTCCGTATCATAGCACGCGTTTCATCAAGAAAAAAAAATGGTATGTCAAGGAACAAATAGGTCCTCTGGTGTCGAGCGCAATTCGAAACTGCCGTGGACATTGCTTGTTGGCACTTCCTAAGATTTGTAAATTTTTTTCTGCCTATGAGAACATGTCTTCTCTTATTTTTCTAATACAATACTCTCTTTCCCAGATGTTTCGGACTAGAAAAGGTTGAGGTTTATGCGTTTTCATCATTTTTCCTTCGCTGAATTCCTCTGATTCCCGTTGGTACTTTATTTGTTTCTCAAGGATTGATAAGATTGTAGATGAGTTAGGCAGGCGGCAAACAAATTGCAAGGGACATTCCCATTTCGAAAAAAGTTGAGTTTGGTCGGCTTAATTTATAAATGTTTCTTTTTAGGCTGGTCCACGGTCTTCAAGAACCCTAAACTTAAAAGATGGTGCGGTTTGGCTGAATCATTGTTTAAGCTTTCTTCTTGTTGGTTGAGATGGCTGAATTGCTCCATTGATATATTGCCCCAAGAAATGCCTCCCGGCAAAAAGCAAAGGCTGGTCCAATTTGGAGGGCAGTTGCTCTTTCTATAGCAAAAACATCTAAAATTCTGCAGAATAAAAAAATTAGAAAAGCCCCACAACCAAGTTACAAACAATTTGTCTATATGGTTTTCATGGGAGGGAAGCAACTTTCTATATTCTGCAGCTTTGTATAGTATCTTGCTTGCTTTCACATCGGGATTATATCCCTTTTTTTTTTTTTTTTTTTTTAAAGGTGGGGGCAACCAGCGTAGTAACTTTTTTTAGATGTGACCATAAGAATACCTCAACTACAGAATGTCCGATTTGAGATATAATTACTGTGCAATGGGTGAGTCTGTCACCACAACCCCAACAAGAACACCAGATAGTTTTAAATATATGGTCAGACTTTACTTTCACAAGTGATTTCAACTTATATCTACTCAAACTCTTAATTTTAGAGTCAGTGAACTTGGTGGTACCAAATGGGTTACAGCTCGGCCGGTAAATCGTGACTATATCAGTTGTTCTGTTATCCCTTGTACCCTTTTGTGGTTCAAAACAGTAGATCCTGGTTCGCTTTTGCTGTTGCAACAAGTATAGAAAACGATGCATGTTTGTCAAAATCAGGACCAGCTGTTGAACTGAGGATACTGTTGGTACGCCGTTTGCGGGTTCAGCAAGCTGAACTGCTTTGCTTTAACAAGGGGTTAGAGAACCGTCTCTGTTCTTTTAGGACTTCTATGCCCAAATCAAGTAATTTCTCCTTGTGAACATCTTGATGCAGCATCTTCCTTCAACCATTTGAACAAATTGCGGCCAAAGTAAGGAAAATTCATGGGTCTCTGCTAACTTATAATATCAAACCGACCATTCAACAAGAGGGTTAGTCAAGCATGTACCAGATTGATTTGGACCATTAAGAAAGTTCTCAAATTGTGGAAACATAGTTTAAGATGCTTTGGAAAAGCCGTCCCCACTTCCAAACAGTAGGTATAAATAATTCAGCCACTTGTGTGTTCCACAATGCTGATTTTCTGTGTTTCAAGTGCCTCGCTTTTGTGTCCCCTTCAACAACGAATCCACTTATTTGTTTTGTAAAGTAAGGGTAGATGTGAGGAGGGCTTTCGATTCGATTACTTTGATCAATTTCTTCGACCTTTTAAACAGGGAAAAAAACACTTACAGAAGACACATGCCTCCAGAGATCTTCGAGGCAGAGAGAGAGAGAGAGAGAGAGAGAATATAAAGGAGGAAACGATTCTGTAGCATTTACCAATAAGCAAACTATCTGTCATATTGGTCTCTGGTTGTTAAAGCTTCATGGGATTTCTAAAGAACATCATAGCATTCTTTCTTCCAAGTATTGGTGGGGTAGCAGTGTCTGCTCGAAGCTAGCAATGCCATGTTCCTTTCTTAATGTTCATCCGTTTTTAGCCGAAGTTTTGTACTAATTAAGCATAGGTTTCCAATAAGATTAGGTTATTCTGCACTAGACTACAAAAAGCTGCAACGGACACATTTAACCAACCAATCATATAACTTATATATTCTCATTTATTGATTCCTCAAACCCTAATTACAATTGAAAAGAAATGGAAATTGGAAGGGGCCGAGAAAAGGAAAAGGAAAAACAACAACAAAAGCAAATATCACTCCACTTGATCCTGTTCTTCACACTTTAGCCTATAACTACTAAATAAAATCTCAAAGCCAAAAAGCAACTCCAAGATACATTAGGCTTCAACAGCCCCTTTTTTTTTCGCTCTTGATTCCCCACAAATGAACTCTTTGATCTTCTGCATGCGCTATGGAAAGGACGCAACTGCAAGACCCAATTTTGAAGCACTGCAGACACTGTAAAAAGGAACCAGTGCTCCATTAATCAAACATTGAAAGAATTTGCTAACACACAACCATAGAATTACTCATTGCATTTTCCGTTGGAGAGGTATCGTCTCTTTCAGGAGAGTGCTGGGGAACCCACCAAACTCTTATGCTTTTATCGAGGCTTCCACTGTATAGCATGAACCCTCCACCAACATTACTAGGTGAGGCCTGCAAACACTTGACTGGACCTTGATGGCCACTTATGACCCCGACTTTGCTAAGCTTACCATAAGCCTCTCTTTTCCATATGCCAATACTTTTATCCGCAGAGCCACTGCACAAGATCTCACCCATTAGGCACATACACAGAACAGCCATTTGATGTGCCTTGGTCTCATAAACTACCTTCCAGGTCGCAGAATTCCCACTCCCCTCCCACCCCATCACAAACCCATCGGATCCCCCTCCATAAATCCATCTTCCATCGTCGGAAACTATCACTGTATTGAGGGAAACATCCTTATGACCCTCCAAAATTCCCTTCAAAGCGTGTGAACTCTTCCCCTCCTTTCCCCAAGCTTTAATCTTCCCATCCGCGGAAGCAGAATACACGATCCCCTTAGTTGCCACCAACCCATTAATAGCATCATCATGCGCCTTGATTGATTCCAAGCACTTCAAATCTGATAGCCTCCACACCTTAAGGGTCTTATCCCACGACCCCGAGTAAATCAACCCGTTATGGACAGTCAAGCAAGAGATGCTATCGGCATGTTCAATCCACAGCTTCTTGTGGTGTCGCCGAGTCTGGACATAATTGCTTTGCTTCATGAACTTCCCCAAATAGTCCTTAGTGGTTGGAAGGGTGTCAACAAGTCTAAATATATTCTCTGACCTCCTTGACACCTTCCAAACTCTAATCCTACTATCTTGATGAGCGGTAAAAACCTTGTTTCCAACCGTTACAAGCGCCTTCACTGAGCCATCTCCTTGTCCAAACTTCGTAAACAGCCTCAAATCAGGCTGCTGCCACACTATGATATCCTTGCCTTGTGAAGCACTCAATATGAATTCGCCACACAAGGCCAAGGATGAAACTGAGCCTATATGGCCTGAAAGAACCGCCAAAGACCGATACGAGCATGACCCAGAGACGGATAGGCAAGATAGTTGATACTTCACATCTTGGAGCTCGAAACGGCTGGAAGTTACGGGGCTATCATCAGTCTCGCTGCAGGTGGTCTCGCTGCTGGCACTACTAGTACTGCTAGCGCATGCTGCTGCAGACAATAAGAGTGTCGAATTCGAAGGTTTGGCTTCTGAAACTGCAGGATCCATCGTCGTAATCTGTTTTTCCAACCCTTTTTGTCTATGATGGAGAAGGGTATGCCAGAAACAGAGGGCAACAAATAGTGAAAGGGGAGCGGAGTTGTAAAGATAGGAATAAAGAGGGACATGGAATTCTTGTTGGAAAAGGATTTGGTGTAATATATTTAAAAGAGAGGGAGAGAGGGGTTGCAACGGCTACTTTGACAAATAAGAAATTCATGTAAAGTGGGTTATAGAGGGTCCACTTTGCCTTCGTGCCCTTTTCTATAGCAATGAGCTGGAGTTGGGTTTTTCCACCATTGTGTTCACCTGACCAATCATAGCATGACAAATCAGGACGCCTGGCATGTCTGTCTAGGACTTGCCTTCTGTCCCATACATGCATCATGGAAACATTCCTCTGAAATATTATAATAAAAGCACAGCTTTTTGTTTTCTTCTCTAGTAAGTAAGGTGTCGTGCGCCTGCGGTATGTTAAT
This sequence comes from Morella rubra, assembly GCA_003952965.2. NCBI lineage: Eukaryota > Viridiplantae > Streptophyta > Magnoliopsida > Fagales > Myricaceae > Morella > Morella rubra. Next base: position 33,495,727 of record CM025849.1, read on the forward strand.
ATGTATTGTGTATTCTCTATCTGTGTATTCTCAGAATTTAAAAAAATCTTGAAAATACAAAAAAACCGAACATCTTCTAAGTATAGAGGATTTTGATCCGTAATATATAAGTTTATAGGTATTTCGTTGGTAACCGGTTAAGTTTTATTGTTATTACGGTATTCTTTTGTTATAAATAATTTTTTTTAATAAAATTAGGACCTAGTCTTTTTTTTGTTTTTTTTTTAATGTTCATATGAAATTTGGAATATCCGAAGGTAAAAATTCTTACATTTAATTAATTTGATCTGGTACCACACTACGTATCAGATTATGCAATTAAAATAGTAATGTTTTTGTTAGAGAGTGTAGTATTAAGTATCGATGAAGATTCTAGGACCTCTACTCGGTCGCCCACAAGAAACTGAAATTTAGGAGCGGGTTAAGGTTGACTATATATGTCATATAAAGCTAATATGATCAAACAGTCTTACGTATACGGCAGGCCGGATAAGTTTTTGAATTGGATGCTCCACTATTTTAAGTAAAAATTCAATCAAGTTGACCAGGAAAACATTTATGTTATTTTTAATTTCCACCCTAAAAACCAGCCTCCAGATTGAAAAGGAGTTTAAAGGGATTTACATACAAAAGACAATATATATGTTCCATATAGAATCTAATTTCCATAATTTTGGTATCCGATAATATATTTCTAGAATCAAGCAGATTATACACATGGTATTCCAAATCTCTCTTAATTCCCTGAAAACTGAGGGAATCCCTAAAGGATTAATTTAACGTGTATATATATAATTTCACAAATGTTTACCTTTTAATTTTTTTTTAAAGATTTTGGATCTGTTCTAAAAATTAAGAACTAAAAATTAAAAATTAAGGATTTGACGTGGAGATATATAGTAATTAATGGCATATAGGATTTGGTAGAGCGTTAATTTCATTACCTCACAAGAATCTAATTAATGATCGATACGCCAAATATCACACTAATTCTTTTATGCAAATATGTGATCTTCTCCCACTAAGTCCAACAAATAACACTTAAGACACGTCCGATCGAATGTCTCCTTCCTCAGAAAATTACGTACGTACAGATCGGAGAGAAAGAGAGGCCTTATTTGAGCTAATTAATGTACGTAATTTTCTAAGGAAGGACGCATTAATTTTTAGCTCTTCAGTATTTTAATCTAATATTCTAAAAGCTTTTAGGCCGTACAATGCATCATGCATGGAAGACTAGCTTTGATTATTCCCACCACTACGCTAAGATGATTAAAATAACACTACTACTTTTTTGCTAATGATTAAAATAACACTAATAATTACGTATCTTGCAGTACTTTTCCCCGCCAAAAGGAAAGTTGAAGGTGGTCGGCTACAAGAAATTAAATAATTAACCTCGAGTTTGGTTATATATAATAATAGCGTATAAAATTACATTAAATTAGTTCCTTTAATCTCAATTCTTCCCCCCCTAACTTCTCACGTGGAAGAACTGTGTTTCCCAAGACATCGGAGCGCAGAAGTTACCATGAAGAAGGATGCAATAAACAAAATCAGAAAAATTGAAGAAATTAAGGATCAATGCACTGCTGATCCAAAACAAAGCCTGAATCAGAAATAATTATTGAAACAGAGGCACGACTCTTTTCCTGTCTACTTTTAATCGTTTTTGTTTGACTTTGAAATGTGAGACTTAAACTGTGATCTCATCTTTCTTTGTAATATGTCCATTATTACATATTTTACAGATGGAAGGACATAATATATGTATTCTATATTATTTAATAATGCATGAACTTTCAGATAGCATCTACAATGTAATCCAATTGTTGTATCTATTTGAATTGTATTATACAATTTGAGAAGGAAATTGCAAAGGATCATAGTTCAAATATGTGATTTATATATCAGTGCCTATGATTTATTAACATAGTCAATTAATGATTTAACCTAGTCGAACCACTTAACAGAATAATTTTGAAAACATTATAATTTCCACAGCCGGCCTTTAAAACACTTCATAATTCTTAATGTTTATATATAATTACTTTGATAGATCCAATTACACAGATCTGATCAGACGGTAGGGGACTAAGCTTTGTCAATTTTATGAAATGAGGGTTCAGCTGGTTACACAGTACTCTCTTGGAATTTGTTGGACTTGACAAAATGTACGTAGTAGTCTTCTTAGCTTCCAAGTTGTCGTCGGGCTTGCTTTATCCCCTAGGCGGTACATGTATGGTTGGTGGGTTTGGTGAGCTCTTCCAGAAGTATTTAACAAGGCATGCAAATTTGGACTTGGATTCGACTCAACAGTCTAAAGTTGCACCGAAGGTATATAGAAATTATGTTCAAGCCTGGCTTTTTCCGAATTGTACTTTGAAAATTAAGGATATCGTGTTCTTAGGAGTTGCAACTTGTCCAAGTTGTTTCTTTTGACGTACATGAGAACAATATTATATACCCTTTTGGATCATAAGAAGGCTCAATTATTTTATTTTTTTTTGCTTCAATATTCCGATTAGGCTTCGAATGGTTTGGATCGAATTCAACAAACCCAATTAAGACAATTGATTCAAGAATGGGTAAAATTAACAAAGCTGGGTCCAAGTAATTAGATATTGAGACTTTTGAAAAGAAACTTTTCACGTGTTCATACGAACCCCAATTGATCTTTTCAAGTTTAGATAAATTTCGGTCAGAATTATAACCTTCTAATTACATGAAAAATAAATAAATTTGGACGCTCATAAACTCTTGATCACTAGTCAATACCAAAGGACATTAATCCTAATTTACTAATCTACTAAAATTATAATAACTACTCTTGATCTACCAAAAGTCACCATTTGAAAAGGTTCGCCATCTAAATATATATTAACTTTTTTTAAAAAATCGAATAGTTGCTTAATTAGAAGGAAAAAAAAATTGTATCACATAACGTCCTTTTGCCTTGCTTAAATATTGGATCAATTAAAATTATTCCCATGAAGACTTAATTTTCTATCTAAACTTGCAAGATATTCATGTTAATTTATTCTATTAATTCCTAGATACAAATGTCTCTTTGTATAGTTCACAAAAATCTATTTAATTTCCTCTGGTTTTACTTTTGCACAAATAAGAGCTTGAGTAGTAATAATTTCCACACGCACATAGGTTTTAATGTATGTGACTGTATATATATATACATATAAGATATTGTCGAGTATATATATTACGCTTTTTGAATTTATATTTTATTTTAAAAACTTAATTATAATTAGCAGGTGAATTGATTAATAATACGCTATTCGTCCTCATTTGTTGGTTAAAACTAATTTTATTCGTCTCAAACTCCCATTATAATAACATTAACGTTAGTTTGAGCATTAATTAATTAGGGTCCCCTAACCAATTTTTTTTTTTTTAATGTCTCTCTTGTCATTCATGTTTCCTATATAAAAGCTAGATTAAACGTTCAAACCATGATTATAATTCATTAATTAGCTTCCAAATAAGAAATTAAGTTTCTAAATTAGTAAGAGCTGAAAATTGATGGCTACGAAATATAATAGAAAGTTTGTGATGGTGATCCTGATTGTTTTGCTTATGATCAGCCTTGTGCTCGCTGAGTTTCAAGCTAATAATAATGATCATGATGACATTAATATTGCTGCTGCGTCTTTTGCCGGTCCTTCTTCATCTCCTCCGATCTCGCTTCCTCATGATTTCTCTGAACTTGATACGAGTCCTCTACCATTGAATGAATGTATTGAAAAAGCATATAAACGTTGTCGATTTTATCACAAATTGGGTCCGATTGGAAAGTTTTTTCATCAACTATGTGTCCTTCGTCATATTGTACGATGTATAAAGGCTCATGCTCATGATGGTGAGCATATGGATCATCTTGTTAGTGAAACCATGGAAGAAGAATATTCAAAGCGATATCGTGTTCATGAGTGCCACTCAAAGTGTGACCAAATGCATGTCTCGGAGCACTTAAATGCTGCTGACCGTCACATGCAAAATCCATGAGCTCCAGCCTCATATACTTGGTAAACAACTTTTCCAATTATTCTCTCCGAGCTTCATTGAAAGAATATTGCTAGCTAGCTATATATATGCCTACACATACGTATACATATACATATGTACAATACTTATCATATTTAATCTTTCAACCTTTCTCAAGCGAAAACTGATTATTTATATTCGGTCACTATTAATTGCATATTGTTTCTTAATTAATCAGCTTTCATGATCCTAAGGAGCACGTGTATATAGAAAAGTCTTTTTTTTTTTTTTTTTGAGTAAGTGGTAAGTAAGGTAGGGAAAGTTTGAATACCAAAGTGAAGTGTAGCAAATTTTTATCATTATTGGTCACTAAAATAAACTTCAGCGACATATTCCATTTGTCGCTAATATTAGCTTGGGTGACCAAGTTATTCATTGCCATGTAGCCATGTTTAGCAACCACTACGGATGAATTGATAAGTCATCTACTGATTAGGTTGGTTAAACTTTAGTAACAATACACTTTGTTTCTATATGTAATGATTAATAATGACAAAGTATTCTTCACATCACTAAAAATCTTTACCGATATTTTATTTGCAACGATCTTATATAGTTGCTAAAGTGTTCTGGCAACCAAATTCGGTCTCTTTACCAGCGAAATAAACGGATACTAAAGAGCAAATTTGTTATAGTATATTTATAAAAATGATAAAATTCTCCAAAGATTTTATGTACCTTTCATATTATATAATTTTGACCTAAATTATCAAATCCATCCCCATACATTCATGATTTATTTGCTTCTCAAATTAATCGCTTCGTCCATATATATTAGGTTGGTTGACAGATGAAAAATTCTAACATTGGCATTACTACCGGTGCTACTTGATGGAGACATTTCCACTCATAGCTTGGGGCATATGTGCAAAAACAATAAATAGCAACATAAAACAGGATAAAACTTCAAAAACACTGAAATAATAAAATTAATAAAACAAATTAATCCTGTATACGTGCATGAAAAAGCATAAAAAAGAAGAATGACATTAATTGTGAGTGATTGACTATGCTAATGATAAATTGTATCCTCAAGGCTAGTAACCCTTTTGCATGCTCCGTTTTTTAGGCTTAATTGTATCTCTTGAATTTTTTGAATTGACACAGCTACTTAATACTTATCTAATTAAATTAAACAAAGATTAAGATAACCTCTAAATAAAAAGAATATAAAACATCTAAAAAAGTAAAAAAAAAAAAAAAAAAACCAATAAGATTAAAACAAGAAACATAACTAAAAATTTAAAGAACTAAAAATACTAAAACAAAATCCAAAAAAAATAAAAGGACAAATTAGAGCTTTCAGGCGAAATATGTTTTAATTTCCACAATATTATTCTTTAACTATAGTTCTACTTTTGCTTGTTGATGAGCTGCATTAACTTCACACTTCGAGCGTGCTTCTGTTGCAGATTCAAAATGGAGGCTACTGCACAAGGACAATAAAGAGAGCTGGACTTGCTCCTCAGCAAATTCAAGTTCATACCATTTTTAATTAATTATCTACATATGAAAAATATTTGCATTATTCAGGGACGTCACGTATTGCTTGTAGTACTTTTAAGTGTTGAATATTATTGTGTGTTTTAAGCTCTATTGATTGGACTATATATATGTTATGCCCAATCTTATACATATGGGGTCTTGATTATATATGTTTGAAGATTAATAAGAACTACTGGTCCGTTTGGAATAAATTTATTAAAAAATATATATTTCCATTGGAACTTAATCCAAAAAATATGATACTCTATATGTAGTAGTTCAACTTTTGGTGTTTTGTAGATTAATTTATTTGTTATCGTCGTATGCACTTGAGAAAACAAAAATATAGATAATTTTTTTTTATATAAAATTATGCAGGATCTTATTAAATATGTGTACGAATATAAACTGGTGAGAAAAATAAATAAATAAAAAACTTGACTATATATTATAACTCAATCATAATTTGGAGCTTAGATCAATTCCAAAAAAAAAAAATCAATGTAACTAAGCTCCAACATTTAATTTGGGTCCATGAGGACTCCATTATAGCCCAGTTCTATGGTGCTTGGTTGTATTGAAGAAGACCCAACCCAGAGTCTAAGCTAAGGCCCACATGTTCACGTGGCGAGCTGGGATTGGAGAGTTGTACGATTAATGGTGGGAGAAGACAGGGTGTTGATCTGACGGTTGAAACATTTCTAAATTTCTCTTTCTACCTCTATATCAATGGGGGAGCTAGAAAGTTATTTTTGAGGTCACTGCACTCAGCAACTGATGTTACTCATGTTAGGGCCATTGAATTCTAACATGATATTATGCTTAATTACTGCGTGCGCCGCCTAGCAAAAAAAATTACTACGCGCGCTGGTGTCGCTCCAACAAAAAATTTTGGTAACGCTCTCAGCCGAGGGGCGTTACTTAAATGAGCCTGTGGAGTCGAAAGCTGTCGCCTTGGCAAAAATTAAAAGTCGCGCTTACAATTGTTTGTCTCGTCGATTCTTCTGCTCTGATAGTTTCAACGACTAGATTCCCAATCACACCAGCCCAATCCCAGAGCCGTAGATATATGGGAAATTATGTGGTCCCGTTGAAAAATATAGGATTCGATATCGGTTTTCCCTTTAATAAATGTCTGCCTCTTTATATTTTGAGTAATGATTTCGTCCCAATTTAAACTGATATGAGATTATCAATTGGGCATTGTTGGGTGGGCTCGATCAAAAATTCTTCCTCAAATGTCACCTCATGTTGTATTAAAGTTTCTGACTACATTTTTTTTAAAAAGAAAATCAATTAATTTATTGAAAAAAATCTTTATTAACACGCACGGTTTGAATCGCATGTTTGTTTTTTTTCTTTTCTGATCATTTTTCTGGACGAATTATTTGTGGAGAGATAGATTGCTCTATATTAGTTATTGAAATGGGGTTGACATTTATCGGCAAAATTACTGACTTGATCCTTAATTACCAGTAGAATTTCATAGAGCAATATAATAACTTATTTATCGAAGTACTTCAAATATATATTATATTAATAACGATAGGCTTTCTGTAGTTATACAATGTTGTAATTACTACAGATGTTCTTATAAGCGATACAACATGAGTACTGGAGCATAGGCTCTGCAGACTTATTCTATTTTTCCTCCTTGACAAGTACACAAAAGATCGTCCATTTGCAGTCGGGCTCTTCATGAACCAACCACATGGGTCGGAGGAACAGTGTAACCTGCAACAAATGCCACAAGAAAAGGAAATGATATTGAAAACTAGTTTCTAATGTTATTATTAAAATTAATGGTGGAATCGGATGAATTCTGAGGCGAATTGATAAGAATCTTTGATGGCAAAATCATATGGATATAAATGATTCAGAGCTCATTTGATCAACAGAAAACAAACAAAATTTACTCCCCCTATTGGAGACATAAACTTTGGATAATTAAGTTCAGCTGGATCTTAAAGAGTCGAATTATGTCCCAAAGAGAAGGTTAATTATGTTCTTACTTCCACACTTGGTCCCAGTGGGGAGTGGCCTGCCACAGGACTTAGCTACAAAAACCACTTTCTCCATGTCGATCACCTTCTCAATCTCCTCGGTGATGTGGCTGCACGCGCATGGGATGTCCACCGAGCGGATAACGTTGCAACACGCTGGAGACGGGTCCTGCTTCGGCACATTCTTTTGAACGAACATAGCACATTGAGTAACCAAGCCCTGGAAGTCACCTTTGCAGTCTTGTGCGGCAACCATGTTGTGGTCACCGGAAAATAGAATCCCAGCGACGGCAAAGGTAGCCAAAACCAACAGATTAGTTGTGAACATTGTCATCTCGCTCTCTGTCTCAGTGTTCTCTTACTTTAGTTTTCTCTCTTTGGATGTTTTTGAGGCCGGGACAGTGAGGGGGTCTTTATAGGGGTTCAGAGGGAGGTGTAAAGGCGACACTTTGCATTCAGGCCTTGAATTGAGCGAATTGTTGCAGAGATATGCGTTATGATTCTGGTGTCAACGGATTGCATGTGAACCAGCCTGTTTCTTCCTGGTAACTTTACAACTTTGAGTTGTTCGTTTGCTTATTGGAAGACAAACCATGGCATTGCAAGAGGTGTGAGCAGAAACGTTGGAAACCCTGCGCACCTGAGATGAAAGAGAAAGACGTAACGGGTATATCAATATTTTCTTTCTTCTTTTGACTGAAATAAGCATAAATCAAGAAATCCCTTTGTTTATAAGTTATCCTTAACAGCATATCTCCCTTATGCTTTGCCCTTTATTTGGTCCTGACAAAAAACGAGTAAATCTCTTCAGAAACAACGCGTTTCTCATTGTTGAGGAATGCATTCCTTCATTTTAAACCCAATCCTTCCAAACAAAGAATGATTCTTGAACCTAGTTTTTGATTTATTATATGAGGACGAGGCTGTTTGAACATAGAGTATCAGTGTTATAGAGGATTTTAAGGTTGCTTAATGGTAATTAACGTTCGAAGTACCCTTTACTTGATGAAAGTATCCCATTATCATTAAATCTTTTGGAAGTATTAAAATAAAATTACATCGTTAATGGTGGATGGAAAAGGTTTATGAATATTCTATTAGAAAAACTTTATGAGATCTATAGAACTCATCCAACAACAGAGATGATGCGTCTGTTCTGTCTCTCCCATTGATTGACAAGTGAATAGGTCATGCACATTAGCTGAAATTTCTAGATGGCTGAAGTTTACCTACATTGCTTTTAATATTATTGGCTCAAAGGTTAAAAAAGCTTAACTTTCTTCTTCATTTCTCAGTTTCCAAACGACAAAGCCAATAAGCTGGCCAAACTAAACGACATAGCGCGCTACCCACAAATTTGAAAGGCCCCCAGCAGAGGACCAGAGCGCCATTCCGCTCTTCTTCCTCTTCACATTCTTTGATCACTCAAAAAGCTAAGAACTTGACAAGAAAACGTGACAATTAGGTCCCAAAATGGACAAGGAGAGGCGTGTGGTGGCGTGCCCCGAGAACGAGGGCGTCGCGGCATACATGTGCAGCAAGAGGCAGGAACTGGCGGAGAAACCCAAAGGGATCTCCGAGAACGTTGACGCAACCCTTTCGAAGGCTTACTCCAATATCTGCAACTCCAGAACCCGAATCAAAACACTCAAAGACCTCTCTCAGATCAAGTAAAGTGTTCTGTTTGTTTCTACGGAAAAAAAGCGCTCAACTTCTTCTTGGGAACACATTGTGATAATGTGTGCATTTTTTACGCAATTTTGGCGCTTTTGGGTTTTTGGTAAACGGAAACGATATTTAGTTTCATTAAAAACGCTGTTTGTATATGAATGCTCAATATCATTGAAAAGAAACGCATTTTTTGTCATCTGTTTTTTTTTTTGTGTTCGTGGGGAATCTTGTAATTTGGAGGGGAGAAGGGGCGGGATTCTGATTTTTGTTTATTGGGTAGAAGTTATGAAATTTATGTTACTAGGTTTTGTTTGTTCCAGAAGAAAAATTTTCCTGGACTTTTAGTTGAACATTTATTTTATGATCTCACAAAGGCAATTCGAGAAAGTTATGGCATGTGATGCAATTAGCCTTTCTATTGTACTTCTAAGTAGTAGAAAACAAAACAAACTGTGTATAGATAGTTACTTTCTTTAGACAATGCGTGGTAAAATTATGAATTCTTTCACTTTAGTTACGAAGAATTAGTGGGGAGTGGAAAAGGTAGAAATGTCTAGCTTGGAACTTTTGGGAAAGAAGATCGGAAGCACCTCTACCTAACAGAGCTCGGTGGAAGTATCGGTCTAATGACTTTCATACTTCTTTGGAACAAGGGCAAAACTACGTTTGAAAAGCTTTTTTTGGGTTCTTTCTGTTTCTGGTAATTTGCTTTTACTCTATTTATCTAGTCTTTCAGTGGAATGACTCAGATTTTGTTATAGGGGTGTGGGAAAATGGATTCTAAGACTTATGCAAGGCTTTTTTGAGACTAGTTCAGGCAGTTCTGAACCAGAAGGCCTGACAAAAGAAGGTACTTTTGCCTATGCTGATTTTCCAACTTTGATTCTTCTCTGAAAGGCTAAGTCAAGTATCCTTTGTTCTGATATTCATTCAGAAGCGCATTGATATATTACGTTTTAATGTTAACATTTAGGTAAGAAAAAAAAGGGAACCAAACGCTATGTACCGCAAAAGAATTCTGTTGCATATGCAATGTTGATTGCCCTCTACAGGTAAACTGGATAATACTTTACTCTCCTTTGTCGGTTTCTTGACATAACAAGGAGAGGCAATAATACCTTATCTTAGGGGGACTGCAACTGGGAATGAATTTATGCATAAACAGGAGCTAATTGATGCAGCTGAAGGAAGTGGGCTATCTCGGGTGCCAATTGCGTATGTTAATTCATCATATCAATTTTCTAATTTTGTTTCGCAGTTACTCTTAGTGCTTTTTTGGACAGTGCAATTGATATTTTGGAGACCTCCCTTGTTCTTAGGCCAGAAAAGGGAAAAGGGAAACCAGGGCAATTTGGAAGTTCTCCAAAAGATTGGTATAGTGGGTGGAACTGCATGAAGACTTTAATAACCAAGGGACTAGTTGTGAAGTCGAGTTGCCCTGCAAAGTAAGGCTATTGTTTGCAAATTTCCTATTTGCTTTCAATATGTGTATCTTTCTTCTGATAGCAGATGACATCTATCTTGTGTAAAAGCCTTTGCCTATATTAGTCGTTTAGAAGTGATGTGGTAGGGACGTTTTTCTCAAGTGAAATGCTGATGCACCTATAACAACTGTCAAAGATTTCAGGCATGTCAGGCATTATTGTTGTAGTACGTTCCTGTTGAAATGATGTGCCTTCATTATTTAACAAAAAGCAACTTCCATGGGGTCAGATTTGCCATCGTAATTAGATTTCTATGAGCTCTTGAAATGATAAACAATTGTGCTACATATTGGACTATGAGGATGTCTACTAAGATATATTCTTTGTACTACTAGTAGATTTCTCTCTCCTCCCCCCCCCCCCCAAAAAAAATAAAAAATAAAACAAAAGCATCACCTAGTGTTTGTAGATGGCTGGAACTGGCATATCCTGAAATGCCAACTTAAAAGCTGACTTTTGACTCTTGGATCACAACCTTGGTCCAGAATTCTGCATAGATGTACAGTTGCCAATTGCTATTTTATGCAGGCACCAATTCCCTCTTTTATTTTGCAGGTACATGCTAACTCAAGAAGGTCAAGATGTAGCACGCGACTGTCTCATGAGATCTGGTTTGACTGATCCAGCAGAGAGCTTGGCTAATGCAGAAGGCTTTTCTGATCAGGGTGCACATGGTACACCAGATCTGGATTTTGCTTGTCCTGACATGGATAAAGAAGTGACATCGACATCAATGGGTTTGAGTAGACAAAATAAATCGATTGATGTTCCTATGGAATCACTTGACAAGGTACATGGTGAAATTGCTTCTTAAAATATTAAATTGTACTCGAGGGTTAAATGATCTGGTCTAGGAAGCTATCTCCACTTTCAGTCTTTTTTTCTTCTTTTTTGGTTTTACTCATACATGATGAAATTGCTTTGTAAAAATATTACTTGTACTGTATCGTTAAATGATCTATGCTTTCTCTACCCCTTCTTACCCTGAAAAAGAAGGGGCACATTTTCTTCATAAATTTTTTTCCGAAACCTGTGGGCTTAGTTTGCTCTGTTGATTGCAGGTCATTCCAATCTGATTAAGAATTTTGTTGTCCATGTATTCTATCTTATTGTGAAATTGGGGTAAGATTTGCAAGAAAGGACCTACAGTTTTACATGGTAGAAGAGAAAATAAGACTTAAAGTTTAAAGGACCAACATGATGTCAATTAATAGTTGAATTTGATGGATTGATATGCCTGCAACTAGAATACACTAAGACAAATCATTAGTTTCCTATCAGTCAAACTGTGGATGGAATTGTTGGGTCCCTTGCTTGAGTAGGACAAGTAACTCACCATGATCTTCTTCATTGTCGTGGAATTTAAGCTCTAGGTGGTTGATAATTTTTTTTTCTTTTTTAATTGGATTTTCTACTCTAGACATAAGTTTGTCCCATTAGATACTAAACTACTTTGTATTGAAGTGTTGTATCACCTTATGCATTCACACTGATTCTGACAAAAATTTATATCTGATTTTCCGTCCAATTATTTGGAGTATGTTGTTGATGGATAGATGCAAATACTAACACCTGCTCCAAATATGTTACCTCCTTCTCATCCTTGTCCTTCGTTTTATTGCACTTTTGATATTTTTGGAATACTTTGGAAGATCACCTTTATTCCTTGTTTTTCTCGCACTCATTTTAGATCTGTTTCCAGGAACAAGTTCTTGTTGCTTTCACTGAAGTTTCAAAGAGTTCCCAGAAGAAGGAGATCTCATCACTCTGGCCAGCAGTTTTGTGTCATCTTCGAGAGGATCAAGTTTGTAGTAGAGATTTTTTCTCGCACTGACGGACCATTCTCATGATTGGACATAATTTTACATCTTGCTTCGGTGTCTCAGATAGTTATGACGGCTTCTCAAATGCTGCATCTGGATTATTCCATGTAATAAGTAAAATAAATTATACCGTAAAATTGGACTGCAAAATTAATTTGGTGATGTTTGATCTTAATGTTTGTAATGACCATTTAGGTTTTTTTTTGGTCATTTCTTGCTAAGTATTATACTGTAAAATAGGACTGCAAAATTAATTTTCTGATACTATTTGTTCGCAGTTTCACCTTGAAATGAGCAATGGTTAAACACATGGCAGTGAATTGTTTATATGTAACCACATGTGGAGCAAGTAGTGTGCTCAAATGAAATGGATTACCCAGATCCAAATTTTTACTTCCCCTTGTACTTGCAAAAGATTTCTTTCCTTGAAGATGTGAAATTCTAATTATCCTATGTTCATTGTCCTTATGGATTTCCTAGTGTTGTCCTGTGCAGAAGTCAAGGATGGATGGTCTGGAAGCAAATATGAATATTTTAAGCATGCCACCTGTGAGCTTTGGAGAGAGATTTGAGGATTTATATGAAGTGATTTTGATATTGGATGATCGAGAGCAGTTTGCCACTCAGGGGTCAGTGAACTTGGTACTTCAGGGAAACTTGTTATGCTGCTTGGAATTGATTATTCTTTGTTCTTTAGCCATTAGTTAAACTTTTTAAAGCCCCCATTTTCATAAGATGGGGATGTTTGTAATGACTCTGATTATGCTAATTTATATGTGGTTTTTAGTTCGCGGTCTAGGAGAATTATCGAGAATATTCGTAGTCAATTCAGAATCAAAATAGAGGTAAGTTATCTTCATGTGAGTATTTATTACTTCACGATGCTTTGGTTCTGTTTTCTTTGTCGTTGTTGTGTAAGTTTGAGCTCCATTTCAGGATTTCCCAAAGTTGTGTTGTGACTTTGGGCTACATCTTTAGTCACCATTTGTTAATTCCAGTCTCTTTTTGGTTTTTAGGAAACAGATCTTCAGATTCTGTTTGGCATCTTTCTTTCCATTTCATGCTAACACTGACATACCTATTAGCTCTTCTGCAGGTTAGACGGTTACCAGTTGGAGATGGAATCTGGATAGCACGCCATAGATATATTGACAGCGAATATGTGCTTGATTTTATTGTTGAGAGGAAGAATATAGCTGATTTACGCTGTTCCATCAGATATATAATCGATATAAGCTTCAAAAATTAAGGCTTCTGGTATTCAATCTGTGTATCTCAATGGGAAGTGCAGTTGTTATTTCTGTTCAATGTATTTCTCACAAGCTTTGTGGATTTGAAAATCTTTGCAGATAAAAAATATAATGATCTCTGAATTTGTGGTAGCAATGCAAAAATTCCAATATTTTTAGAACACCAAAATTCTGCATTTGTGGTCTGTTATTGGCATATTTATGACTAAAACATTTGTAGTTCTCTTCTTTTCTAGGTTTGGACTGTGCAAATATATATGGATGATGTCTTGAATTTGTGTATGTTTTTAAGCATACTTTGCTCCATATCTGAAGAAAATAATTTGTTAATTATTTTTCTTTTTCTCAAAATATTTCAAAGTTAGACGAGAGAATGTAATACAGGTACAGTAGAAGACGTGATATAAGATTTCTCCTTCCAATCTTTTATCTATGCAGTTTCCTCCTGCAGAAGCACAACAGTCGATAATATAGGCTGGGGCATATACAGCAATTTTTCTGACAGTAATACTCTTATATAAGGGCATAAGATGAAAATTTGCATGTGTGTGTGTATGTCTAGAAAGACTTGTTCATGCACATAAACAATATATAGCCCAGGAGTTTTGGAAAATTGAATTTTTATTTTTATTTTTTTATTTTTTTTTTCATGAAAATGCCATAGATATATTGGGATATTTGATAACTTTGAAGGTTGACAAAGATGTGAAAAATGTTAATTGTTTAATAAGGAGAGGAGATTTTGAAAGCCCTAGGCTTGAAATAAGAAGTAGAGCTGGCATCACCTATATTTATTTTAAAGATACCTGCTCTTCTTACATCTATCAGGTTCTTTTGTTTAAATCTCTGTCTGGTGGAGAAATTGATTTCTACATTATTCCGTCTCATCTTCAGCTTATTGTTGTTATTGAGTTCATACCATCCTGACATTTTCCGGTGTTAATTTGCCTATATAAAGAGGTGTGGGCTTAAGAAGCTGATATATCTTGTGGAGGGAGATCCCAATTCTTCTGAAGCTGCCGAAAGCATCAAAACAGCGTAAGCCATTTTGTAAAAGAATTTCTAACAGCCAAATTCTTTCTACCAGAAAATATCTGCATGTGTGCGTGTCTGTGTATAAATTCATTCGAACTGCATTGGGTATATGGTGCTACGATTGTTGGCCATTTGCATCAAAATAACATTAACATGCTGGGAACAGGAACTTCTGTAGTTTTGTCACATTGTTTCTGTTACATCTTACTCTCTTTCAACTGTGGATTTGGTCTCTGTATGTAATATGATTGATGGTTGGCCCAAAACACGGTTGTAGCAAAGCAAATCTCTTTCTTGATCCATACTACTGTGTCTGGAAGTTCAAAACCAAGCATACAGTTTAGTTACACACAGTCTCAATTACTAGTTTGCAGTTAGTGCATAATCCATTATGGCTGCTGAAGGTATATTTAATATTTTTGGTTCTCATTACATGCAATTTGCACTATTATTGGGATTCTGGAAATCTATTACAAGTAAATTGGGAAGCAATTTCTGGGGCATGGTTACAGAGCGCAACCCCCCCCCCCCAAAAAAAAAACAAAAATAAAATAGCACAACCCCATTTCCCCCAATCCTTTTTTTGGTTGTGTCATTGGAGAATTATTTTCTAATCTGTCTCTTGAACTTTTACTTCCCTATGCCTTGCAGTTGTTTTACGACAGAGATTCTGGAGGGATTTGATGTGCAGAGAACGACTGGTTTGGCTGATACTCTGAAGAAGTATGGTCACCTTACCCAAGCAATATCTCACTACTACAAATCGGTGTTGCCTGAGGACCACACTGAAGGCACCAGAGTGTGTCCTCCTTTTGATGAATTTGTCAAAAGGTGCCAAGACCTGGATAAAATGACAGTCAGTGACGTATTTGCCATTCAACTCATGCAGGTATGGAAATTTTTTTATGCAGAGGCAAACACCTGCCAATGGATGTCTTAACGGTCATCTGACCCAATTAGTTGGCTCTAATTTTCCCAGTTTATGAGCTATGGTTCTTGACTTTTGCAATATGACTTCAGTTCTACTTTTGCTGTTGCCCTTAAATTTTGATCTATCTTCGTCTGGATGGGTTCTTGTCCTTGATGCGTTGGACGTGGAACCTTTAATTTCTTCAGAGTTTTAGGAGTAAAAGAGCCAGAGAAAAACAGTGAATGTGGTTTACAACAGTCAAAGAAGTGGTTTCTGAATCGAGAAGTCTACAACCCCTGCTCAATATGTGCCTTGAATTTAAATAAAGTACTCGACTTTTCTGCTACAATCAGGTGAATAAGCATGCTCTTTTGGATCTGTACAAGCAGGTCCCACAGGTTACAGAGGAGGTTGCCATTGCTGTTTTGGATCTGTACCCAACACTTCTCTCTCTTGCCTGTGCCTACTCTTTTCTTGTAAGTAAATTTTTTCCCATGATTCAAACTATTTGAGCAAGTTGATAAGCATTTTTTGAAAGAGTAGGTGAGGTGGGAAAGTTTGTAAGCAAAACAAACTTAGAAAAAAACTATTGGCAGCTGATGCTATTTACGCATTGGTAAAAGGAAGGATGACTCTTTTTCCCTCTCGATTAGTAAGTTACACATACACCAAATGGGCATTAAAAATATGGTCTGCCTCATCATACTCAAGGAGAGTAGGAGGTGCCATCTGAGCTAGACCTTATTGGCAAAGGAATAGACAATGCATGTAGGATCATAGATACACAAGTGAGAATACAGTTGTCTGTTACAGAGAAGCAGAAAAGGTTGAGATTATTTCTTCAGTGAAAATTAGAGGAGACAAACTTAGAGACATGTTTAGTAGAAAAAAAATCTTTTTCTTTGCTCTCTTCAAGTCTTCCAATTTTGATTCCTTTACATGTCTGCCACAAGAAGGGGATGGGTTGGTCTTCTAGGTCAAATTGGCTTCTTATACCCAGTTGGAGGAACTATGGTGACCCCATGATGGGTTTCTAGTGTCAGTTTCGATGGTCCAATCTTTTAGTCAAAATTGTGTGCTGACATTGAGTGCATCATCTTTAACCTTGTATGCTAGTTCGATTTGTATTCATCTCATTGAGATACCACTGAAGGATAGGACGATGTCTCGATATTATTATTGTTATGCTGCTGAAGGATAGGACCATGTTATTTCCTTTGAAAAACCTGCTTAAGTGGGACCATAGTGATATCCAAGTTTGGAACTTCGAGTTGTGTATAAAAATTTGCTAGTTGTTTGGGTCAGTGGAATGGGCTTCTGGAAGCATAGGAGGTTACCCTCCTGTATTGTTGTTTTTAGAGGTTCTAGTACGACATGTACCATTGTACTGCTTTTAAATGCAGAGAAGAAAACAATTCTAATCCTTTTCTTTTAATTGTTGTATGTACAATGTTGACCTTAGTATTTGGAAGTGTATTTTTTTCTTTTTCAATAGAGACTTCTCTCCTAAAAAAAATTCTCTCCTTGGTAGCAATTGGGGCATGTGTAGAAGGTTCTCCATATGTTTATGGAGCAGAGATGCCCATCCAGTGGTTTTGGGGTGGTTGACAACACACTCTACTCTCTGGTGGCCTCTAACTGGCTGAAGAATAGCTCCTGGTGTGGTTGGTTCTAGAAGTACTAATTGTTGATTCATTTTGTTATTCATGTTTCTTCTTTTAATTAACTTTACTGTCTTTTCTTTGCTTTGCTTATGTGTTCTCAAGGATTGTAGTCACCAAACAGAGATCTTTATGGTAATTGATCCCGTAATCTGCTGATATTGGCTTCAATTATCTGTTTTTGACTAGGAGGGTGACACAAATGCACAAGAGGAGATGCTTAGGAGGCAGAGCAAAGATGTGATCAATGCAGTTGCTAGTAGGAATATTTTCCAGTTAGTTTGGGGAAACCAAGTATCCTAAGTCCCCCTTTTTTTTTTTTTTTTTTGCTGAAATCCTAAGTCCCCTCAAGTAAACAGGGATTCCTACTTCCTGAAGCTCGCATTTTGTGAAAGAAAAAGCAATCTGTTACATTGGTTACTGTAAATCTTCACATTATGCAATGTAAATGAGATGGAAACTTTTTGTAGGCAGTGTAGAAAAAGCTTTGATGTTAAGCAGTTTCCGTACAGTAGTTAAAACCCGAATGCTGCTTCGCATTCTTTGATGAAATGGTCAGGAAAGACATGTTCGTAGGTGTCATTCTTTTTCACTAAGGTGGTTGTATAATGAGTAAAGACCATATTACAGCGTGCATTGATGGCACGGTTAACTTTGTTTAGCCATCTGAATGAAAATACAACATTTTTTTTTGGTGCTTAAAGTACGACATTTTGAAACCATCTAAGCTCTCGGATTTGGTCTCGAGGTAAAGTGTATGCGTAGGAGGGGAAAAAGGCAAGAAAGGTTTGCATGTAAACGTGGAGCCATTTGTCCATGGTAGGAAAAAAATTGATTGCATTTGACTTATTTTTGTTTCAGCATGCTCTTCTATGTATCTTTCCTTCTACCTTTTTTGTCAACAATGTTTACAAGTTCTGTCAAATTGCATTGCTTTCTCTCTCTCTCTCTCTCTCTCTCTCTTTGTGGGACACCAAATCTTTCATGAGGAAGGTTGAGTTTTAATGATCCGAAAGCTGTCCTCGACTTTCCTCGTATCTGAATTTACAAACTGCAAGAAGTGAAGGAAATGATTGAGATAACTTATGTGTACGAGGCCATATTCTGGCTAGAAGTGCTTGTGTACTGACCTCTAACTTCAGCTCTTCCTTTGTTGCATGCCCTCTCGCATAACCGAACTGGGAAATCCTCGACAGACTCCAGCTTTCCACCTGAGCCGATTGAAAAGACCAAGTTTACTTGTCAAACATATGCATATACATGCATCCGTGCATGTATATGTGCATGCAAGCAATGTATGTGTGTTTGTGTTTATATATTTTAGGATATCCTGAGAACCACTCACATCATTTGGGAACTTGTCCAAGGTAAAGCCAGCCATGCCAATAACTGCATGCACTGGGGCACTATAGTTGCTGTGGTCATATATGTCGATCCCATTCTTATCTTTTGTAGGCACGGCCTTGCACTCTTTTTGGTAAACCGAGCAGGTTCTCTCATAATTATGAACGTGGCCAAATAGAACCAAATCGACCTAGTTAAAAGCAACCAAAAATGGTGGATTTCAAACCCTTGTCAACCTAGAGAAGAATACATTCCAAGATAAAAAGTATAACTAGTTAGGCCACAGAGCAACTAATTACCTTGCTTTCCAAGAGTAATGGTTCTACTTCATTGGTGAATTCCTTATCAACGTTAAGTATACCAGTTGAGGAAGAATACATGGGTCTGTGCCTGCAATTTACAGATGTCAAGGTTTATTTTTCACTTCCCAACTCTTCAGCTAGCATTTAACAAGTTCTGAATGACTTTACTTCATGTAAAAAAAAAAGTCATGGTATAAATCACACCCCAACATGAAATGCCAGTACCACATACATGCAAAAACACATGCACTCCATTGCAATAACTGTTGATACATGTACGATTCACTTACCCCATGAATATTAGCCAAGGAGTTTTTGACCGATCAACGGAAGCCATGTCCTTCTTCATCCACTCATTCTGAAAAGATTTGCATAAGTATCAAAGAGTATGCTATCAAATCACATTAGGAAATGACTTGTCATATAAGAGGCACAAAGCGTTTGATTTGTGTAACCTGCTCTGATTTTACTGACCAATCATGCTCTGTAGACATCACTGTGAAGTGAACACTTGCTTGTTCTATGGAATACCATGGTTTATCCTTTGCTGGGGTTGGCATGGGAAAGTAGGTTTCATAAGGAATTCCACATTCTCCTCCTGAGTCAGTAAGTTGATACCGAGATCCTGAGCCTATATAATCCCTGAGAAAAGACAGTAATTATGCACACATAGCAGCAACCCCAGCTGCATGTAATCCACAGTTGGGACAAGAAATAGATTTGCCAGTGCATATAATGGAAATCAATTCCAATTCTGACAAGTAATTATATGTACATCGCAAAGAAGTCAATAAAGAGCAACAAATATTCAGAAATTACTAGGAGTGGTTTTGCTGTACTTGTCAAACGTTTGGCATTGGAACTATTTGTTCAATACTTTGTGTTATACAAAGAACTTTAGCATTCTAACATCTTCAGCTCTTAAGAGTAACATATCATGGTGTTAGAACAAGAAATCTTAAGAGTTTGAATCCTGAGTTTCCTTTGTGCTTGAAAAATCAATTTTAGGACTCTCTACAATTGAAGCCTTTATGAGGAAATGGCTCATTAGCTTTTTATGATTTCTTCCACTATTATTTGAGCCTCTTTAAGAGATTATACGTAACTTCGTTAACCATAGATCCCATTACAAATGGAGAATATATCGTAACAGATCGGTGATGTATGCATGAACTTTTATCCTGAATGCCAAATAACATGATTATTCAAGATATAGGTGGGAAATTAGACTACCTCTCATGGTTCCCGATTGCTGTCATGTAAGAAACTCTTGATGCTACAGGGCTTATTTGGTGAAGGAAAAAATCCCATTCAACTAGAAAACCAGTAGCGTAGCTTATATCTCCAATGTGGAATATGGAGTCTATCTTGTTAGATTCTACTTCTTCGGCCATGGCTTTAATCACTGAAAGGGATCCCGGCTATTTATCACAAAATTGAAAACGGGATTAATTCATAAGAGATCTCAAGGGTATTAGATTGTATGATGCTGAATACGTTTGAGTAGTCAGAAGCATCAATTTTCAGTTCGAACAAATGTCATAATGCTTGGTATTATGTTGTATTACTGCAATATTGCTTAGTCTTTGATGAATGAACAAGAATGCATTGTCGGCCAGCTTGTTTTTTTTATTTTTATTTTACCTAGTTACAGACTTTGTTCTTGTAAAGATGAATTTGCTAAAGAAGATTTTACAGAGAGAAACTTCCGGGTCTTACTTTTAAGAAATGCCAAATGCCCATACTACCTGAATGTAGTGCTCAGCAGAATCATCACGAGGAGCCTTTCCCATGTCACCGAATGCTAAAAATGTGAGTTCATCTGATCCTACAGCTGGCGGAGTCCGAAATTGGATTTGCTCACTCCAACCAGCTAAGGCACTGCAGTAAGTTCCAAATAAATAAAGATGGTAACCGTCTACTTATACGTGTTTGTGTTCATACATGTAACTTTACATGTATGCATAAACATCTATATAAATATCTGTGTGATCATAGGTGGAACAAAAAAAAATGCTCTAAACCTTCCATATCTGTAAGTAAAGCTGCTCGAAGGCTTAAGTCCTGTCATTACTGCGGAATGGATATATCCTGGGTCATGCCATCCATAATCCTTTGCCGGACTCGGCAAAACTGAACCTGTTTTCTCATAGCAAACAAGCGAAATATAAGCGCAAGAAAGAGGAAACTGAAGAATAGATGTATGCGTTACCAAATAATGTACAAAAGGAGCACTCATATCCCACACAACATTTCAGCTTCAAATTGATTAAGATGTGTGATGGTGGGCGCCTATTCGTGGCTACTTGGATTAGGATTCTCTAGATTTCTAAAGGTGACTCTACAAAGGAGCTATTACTTGCAAAGGGTATATCAGAAACAAAGGTTACAGTGATCGGGAACATAGATAGTTCTAACGAATTAATCGTGTATAAAAATTTGGAGAAAACCAAAGTAAGTTAAGGAACTTACTGCACATCTCATCTTGTGCAAATGTAGTAACTTCTGATGTCTCTGTTTTCTCATCTCCATACTGCACTTGTTGAGGTTCCTTATCTCCACTAACCCATGTTAATCTCATCTGCACCACAAGTCAACTTTAAACTTCAGTATAAGAATAATGATTCACATGCTTTGCCAAAAGGCAAAACTGGCCGCATGATACTGCTAACCCCTTCACGTTTCCTAGGATTTCAATTGTTTGTTGCTTTAGTAAAACCTGCACAAATTACTTACCCCTCCCCACAAGAAAAAAACCTGCACTAATTAGTAGCTCAAACTGACGTTTAATAGCCTCATTATTGAGACCAGAACACATTGAGCCATTGCAAGATGATCAACCTTAGGCGAGATAAAGCGACGAATAGAGAAGACATTGTCATTTACCGAAGTTCCAGTCGAATCTTTACTTGAGATGTGTCCGTATAAAGGCTTCTTTGGATTGGCAAAACTGATGGGATTTGACCTACTTAAAATGCAAGGCGTCTCAAATCCTCCCCTAAACAACACGAATGCGACCTCAGTTCTGATGTTAATAACGTGAAATGTTAATGTTCCACTGCAGGTGGTCACTGCACATTTGCCCTGGCTGTATTTCTTGCATTGCTTCTTCTTGCATCTGAGATAATCAGGATCCTTGTTCATGTACATCGCCTGCCAATTGACATAAGTATATATGCATAATGTTAGGAAACCATATATATATTCTACACATTCGTTAAGATTAAGGCATATATGCAGTGTTCTTCGTATTACATAGTTTGAGTAAATATAGTCCTGTGGATATCAGATTATGCCTTGATTGGTGCATCTAAATCATTATTGTTACGAACGCTTCCCCCAAGAACTATAAGACCTATATTTTATTAATTTGTGGTGTAAAGAATGGTCCTAACATTAACCCACTGACAACTCAAGTGGTAGGGGGCTTGAGAGTGTGGGTGAGGCGCGCACTTAGGGGTTCAAACAATCACTTGTGTAAAAAAAGTCATGACTTAAATGGAGCTGGTTAATGGACCAATCAGTCTTTCTAAAGTTTGTCTTGATGTTGAACTTAACTCGTACGGATATTAATCAAATCTGTTCAAGTCTGATACACGTGAATAGGTGTACAAATTTTCTTAGTTATTCAATGGAAAAAAAAAAAAACAAAAAAAAGGGTCCTAACATTAGAAATAAGAAACAGTTCGTCACCCACGTAGAAATCGACACAAGGAAACAAAGCTTAGAAGGAATCGAACGTCGATGCTTTTAAGACACTTAGGCCATTCCCTATCAAGCTAAATGCCCAAGTCACCACGTTGAGATCAGCCGAAGCCACACGTTTATCTTCCGTGAACGTCATGGCTTCTTGACGTGACTTTGTTCGTTACGTTATAAATGTGGCCACTTATGCATGTTTTGCTCTTATGCCCCTACTGTCCTCAAAATTACCACTAAAATCTGCGTTGTACAAAAAAAAAAAAAATCTCAGTCGCTAGCAAAGCGGATTCTGAACTCATTTTATCTCTTGCGCAGCCAATGTGGATGTTAATACCTGACGATTCACCACTTTTATATCCTACCAGTTTGATATAAGTTAACATATGACTTTTTCACAATCTAAGCCGCCAAACAAAAATATAAAATTCCTCTGTTTTTTAATTTGTCTGGGTAAAACTTAATTGCTTTAGCTCCATTTTAAAAACATTCTAAATTAGTCACTGGTGAAAACAGTAGGCCATGATAAATTGCCATAGAGGGGATATTTGCAAATCAAACTTGATAAGTTTCCATACAGGGAAGATCTGCGAGATACAGCCAACAACAAGACGCTAGTAGCTAGACGTTCGTCAGAGGCAGTGCACTGGCGCACGCAGTTAAGCAAATAAAGTCACCGAGAAATTATAACTCTAAAATTATGTCCTCAATCAAGAATTAGCAAGACTTTGTTTGGTCATGAAATGAGTGTGTCAATGAGAAACAGAAAATTACAATGAAGTTTGCCTGGAGTCTCACACCAAACTCGTGGTTCTTCGTAGCAAAATTGTATAGATAAGCCACGCTAATGATGCTACTTAGTTTTCTTAATTTTTTATGCGCTAAAGAATGAAAATAATACTTGAAACAAATCAATAGTCACAGCCTCTTTCGGTGATTCTGAGATTAGTATCAGGTTTACCTTGACAGGATAGTGGCACAGTAGAGGAAGTTCGCTAAGATCACCAGTTTGTGCATAAAGAAGCCCACTTAATGGACAACTTTCAACACTGCATATGCAAGAAAAAGGAACCGAACAAGGGAAGAAGAAAAAAGAATGTTGAGCTTGATAATCTACAGAATGTTATTGAGGAAGATAGATATCATTTTTCAATGTTGAATCTTACTTAGAATTAGCAGGCGAAATCATGGCGACCCAATCACGGCCTGAGGGATTCAAGACTCCGGTAACAGTAACACGGAGATATTCTTCATCTGAAAGGCTGGAATCTGGACTAACATCAATTTGGAGAAAAGGGCTTGGGTTGGGGCACTCGATCAAAGTTCTTCTGTTTAACAGCCGGAATTCTGATGTTGCAGTGTGATTTTGGTGCATGGCAGTGGAGTTGAGGTATAAAGGATGCAAGGACCATGACAAAGAAGGAGAAGTAGAACACATAATGAAAATGAGTAATATGGTGAAGAGTCTGAAAACCCAAGAAGATTTGCAAGGTTCCATGAGAAAATTACGAGGAGAAAACATGTTATGAAGCATAGAGCTACAGAGGATTATATAGATGATCTTAAGGTTGGGAAACATTGGGATAACGTTCGAATATATATGTAAAATACAGCGAAGGATGCCTGATTAGGCAGATACTGGGTAGGAAGCTTGATATCTTGACGTAACATTCTTTGTTGCCTTGATACTACTGAGGTTGGTTACTACCCCTTCTTTTGTCTTGCGTTCCTTCGGTGAATTTATTTTTCTTTTTTACCCTCGACTTATTTTTAGAAACTTCCCACAAATTCACCTTTTAGTATGCTCCCCCGTCTCTCTTTCTTCCTCACTAGCTGATGACCCTTTTTTTTTTTAGTAGTTACTCTTAGCACCCTATCCGCTGGGACACAGAACACTAATTGCAGTCATTTCACAGTAGTTATGAAAGAGTACTCGTATAAACCTACTTTTTCAAGTGAAGAAAAGATTGGATTTCAGGATATTACTATGGGCAATTCTCTGAACTAACTTGGTTAGCATACTGAGGGTACTAATTAATGCTGCACCAATTATCCGCAAGACTAAATTCAAGACATCACATCCTTGTCCGTTAGAGGGAAGGTCCTATGGGATGCTGCAAAAACGACACACGAACTGTTCATCGTTTAGTGTTATAGCTAAAAATGTGATACCTCTAATCTCACATGGAGTGGGAGAAGAAGATGAATGAGAGATGGGTTCTATAAAGGCCAAATTCATATTGGGACCTTACTAGGTTGAATTGCTTTATAATGATATAAGGAGCTTTAAGAGTAACCTTGATTAGTCTTTTTGAAGTTAAAGCACAGATATGGCTAGTGCTTGCCCTTGGGTTGTTATAATGATATCAGAGCGGTTCTAGTTACCACCAATGTAGGCTTGGTGGGCCTTGATGAGGACGTCAAGGATTTAATTGGGGGAGATTGTGATACCCTAATCTCATATTGAGTGGGATTAGAGGATGAATGAGAGATGTATTCTATAAGGGCCAAGTCCTACATTGGGACCTTACCAAGTTAAACTGGGTTTTATAATGATCTAAGGAGCTTCAAGAGCAACCTTGACTAATCCTTTTGAAGTCAAAACACAGATGTAGCTAGTGCATGTCCTTAGTTGTTATAAAAACTCTAGTGATTAGTTTGATGGGCAAGGAATTGTGAACCACCCCTTTTGTTGGATAGAGATCCCAAAGTAAACTACCACACTAACAGACCTATAGCCTTAATGTCTATCTATAACCTTTCTAGATTGCGTTTTTCTTCTTTGGGTGGGGAATGACTTGCTAGATAAATCTCCAGAGACTTTGGCTCAAAGTCCTTTGCATCTTTATGGCAGCGTGCGGCATATGTATCAATGCTCTCGTCATTAATAATCTATGTGAGTCTTAAGAACTTAGTAGCGTAAAGGCAGTAGCCAGTAGTCTGAACGTTTAGCCAACTTGTAATTAAATATTTGTATGAAGAATCTATATTTGATTAAACTAGGATGTGGACGTTCCTATCAGAGAATTAGATATATCAGTTGGACTATTACAATGTAATTCCATACTGTCGCATAGCAGCATTTGTTTAGCTTGTAAAGTACAGCTTCTTTTTTACTGTGGATGGCCAATGTTATATACAGTGATGGGGATGCAGTCTGCAGAGGTAAGGCTATGAATAGGTTGATCAGAAACTCCTCTTTTTTTTTTTTTCTTTTTTTTTTGCTCTTCATTTGGCCTCCTTAACCTATAGTTCTGCAACTCAAGCTTTTTCCGAGAAATTCCCCACATGCTAAGATGTATTCCTAAGAAGATCTTAGGTTAATTCACCACCTCTACATTTGTTTCCTTGGGAAAAGCCAGAAAACCAGAAAAATAAAAAGCATCTATTTCCAGATTAATTTCCTTTCTGTGATGGAAGTTACCAACCACAGCCTCTCCTTTTACCCATTCTTCTCAGAAACTGGGGAAAAATATTATGTCAGGCGAAAAATTATCGTGACAAAAGAAGCTACTAAAAAGAGATTACATAATAATTTAATTATAACCAAGAAATGGTCAGAAGGCTTCTCTAAGGAAGACACTCTAGCCTCTCAGGTGAAAATGTAGCTGCAAGATAGTTATTAGACTTGCACCAAAAATAATTAGGATACTAATATTTGATCAGAGCCTGACATATAATCATGCCCGGTTGAAATTCCACCAGATATATGCGCAAGAAATTATGACATCGTACTTGTGAAAAACAGAATTCGATAATAGATCTGAAGGAAAATGTACTGCAACTCTCTATCTCTCACTGTTGGCCTCATCTACTGCCATCCCAGCGAAGTGAGTCATTATTTGTGAGACATCTACAAATTCGCCACTTGGGTTCTTAGTTATGCGGAACCTGTCCTCAATTTCCCTCGTGGCTGCATTCACAAACTGGAAGATTCATGAAAAGGGGTGAGATAACATCTAAATGTTCAAAAATAAAAATAATAATGTGTATTGTAACTAAAAAATGTCAAGTACCTATCCAATAAATAAAAAAAAAAAAAGACAGAAGACGTTATGTCCTTTCCAGATATCCTGTTTCATTAATGAAGAGCTTGAGCGTGTGCA